>JAAAQI020151565.1:0-26009 GCA_011800005.2 Stichodactyla mertensii | reverse complement strand
CCTTTGTAATTTTCTCATTACCTGAAGAAGGGAGGTATTGGCCTCCCGAAATATTGTAGTAAAACTTCAAGACTTTCCCTATGGTGTACTGAATTCTTCTACTATTTAGTTTTAATACTTTACATATTCAGTTAGATCTGAAAAGATCCACTGTATACCGGCAGTTTTGTTGTTGGTTCGCCCTTAGTATTATATATTTTTTTCCATGAGATATAACGCGCGCGCTGATTGGCTGGCTACCCCGGCGTGTTTATATCAAAGGACAGAGGCCCGCTTGCGCAAGCAGCGAAAAATAATAGATAAAAAAAAGGACAGTTGATGCCAGCATAACCACCACCATCATAGTTCCATCACAAGAGAGAAAGGGCAGAAACCGAGAAACAGAACTATTCTCTAATGAGATCCTGCAGGCGAACGGCAATGAAGTCACGAAAACGCTTGGTATTGGCAACAAACTTGATTGCTTTACTATTCCGAGATCTCAGATTATACGGGCATGCTTATGAGATATGGCTAGGTATAAGACAGTTAAACGAGGGAGACCAACACGGATCTTTTTCATGAACTTGATACATGACTCCTCCCGTCTAGATTTCCGGGTAGGTAACCTAGATTCATTGAGAGCTTCTTCATAGCTTAACCATGGATAAATAATACGGAGAACTCTCTTCTCTTTTGCACTGATTCAATAAGATTAGGCCCGTTTCAAACGTCGAATCTCACATGTGCCGAAATGCAAATGAGCAAAACCTATTGTTTAAGTTCATTTGCATTAGATTCGGCACATGTGAAATTCGGCGTTTGAAACGGGCCTAAGAAAGGAAAAGAGGGAGGGCAGACCAAACAGGGGAAGCATACTCAAGAGCAGATCTTATTATAGAACAAAGTGTACCTGGGTAAGATCTTAAGGGGCGAGACCACACTTCATGAATACCCGGATTACATATAAACTTTTGTTAGCCTTTTTAACAATGCAGTTGCAGCGGGCATCCCATGTGATATTGTTGGAGATATACTAAACGCCTAGTAGCGGTATATAGCTTACTACTCGTTAAGCACATAAGACCTATCCATAAAGGACTGGGAGAACTACTTGGCTTATATTGTAAAAATCTATGATAATCTCCTTGCATTTCTTAGGATTTAATTTCATAGCATTTGCATAAAATTTTAACCCTGATTAAAGATGTCAATAGTGATAATTTGTTCAAAAGTTGTAGTAAGTTCGTACGGCAATTCGATAACAATGTCCGAACATTTTAATGACTAACACAAATTAACACAAATTACATCACGTGACGTCTAGGGGCCAATCAGTGAATTGCCTCGTTTTCTAGTCTGCCCGCGATAATATATAATTGATTACTGATTAGCATAATCACTTCGGTTCAAACCTGCAGGCGGGACGGATGTAAATCTCTTGGCTTCTTTTACAGTTTGTTGCAAGATAGAAAGCATTTTGCTGAGCTTCAAGTGTTGGACATCATTCTTCACAGGTGATATTATACTTTTGTTAATTCTTACTGCTCGTCTTCAAATAGCTGGTTGTGTGGAGTAATTAAATAGTTCCACGAGCTCGCTTCGCGAATGTAAATTCATTGAGCTGCTTTCGCCTCCCAAATGCCTAGTTTGTTTGGTAGCGGCATTTTTCAAAAGAAATTTTTCATCAAACGCGAGAACAAACGCGAAAAATATTTAACGCCAACGCTTGAACGAAAATAGTGGGCGGGAGACACTTTGAAGTTTGATGTCGCAACACAGGAAGCCCAAGCAGTGTACATTGCTTGGACTTCCTGTGGGCGCGACAGAACGTCGACACGGGTAGACAGCGCACGTTGCATCCGAACAAACTGTTTTTTTCAACGCGCCTAGGCACAGACAACTTTCTATCTTTCTGCAGGCTACTACGAATTCTCATTTGTTCTGTTCTCATGAAATACGGGCCGAAATATCATTGCTTTGAAGTAATAGAGACTTTTATTTCTTCAGGTATTGCTTGGGCTTCCTGTGTCAAGTTCATAGTTTTCCTCTAGATAGTAGAGGTGAGTTGAGGAATATATATAAAATATTTATATTAGAAGGTGAGTCAGGAAATCCTTTGATACATTTTCTCAACTCTAAACGAAACGCTTAACCTTTGCCAACAGTAGTCTTTGTCCCGTACGTAGTGGGAATAATGTCATGAATATTTACACTACATTGTTCTCGCATCTAAAGCCCAGCAGACATGAACAATTAAGTAAACAAGATCGTGTTGGTTGAAGGTTCGACCGTTTCCTTGAGGAAAACTTGCTCACAGGAATGAGGAATTCACTCTTAAAGGAATGCTGAAGATTTAAGAAACCGTGGAAAGCGTTAGAGTTATTTTAAACCCAAACTTAAGTTTATTACTATACACAATCAGATGAGATGACTCCAACTCACTGAAGCAAAACATTCATATACGTGATCGACAAAAGCTTCGTTAAATGTTAAATTCGTCTTAAATTCCACCAGAAACTCTTATGAATTCAGTCAGTTGTCTACCATGAGAAGAAAAAACATTGACTTTTGAGTTCCCGTCTGCAATTCAACGAAATGAGCTCTCTTGAAATTCCCAAGTGGATTGGGCCTGTTTTAACTCCGATTGTTCTTATTTTACTGATAGCATTAGTTTGTTTTTATTACTGTTATTGGAAGCCAAGACGAGAAAGAAAGAAGAAAGCGAACGAAGCAAATGATAAGCAGGAAAAGAAGAAAAGGATTTCGCCTTCGGCGCCAGCAAGACACCACAGTACTGAGAGTGTAAAACAACAAAGCTATCCTTATGACGAAGAAATATACTATGGTGGATATTACGACTGCGAAGGATATACACTTACTGGACCTTATTATATGGATTATTGCCCACTTCCTGGCAATGGGTTGAGCTTTTACACTCGATATGACTGCAAGCCAAAGTTTGTTTATTACCCCAATGCTTCGCGTCACGCCAAATCACGCGAGATGGGGTATCGTGAATCATGGTGTAAAGATGTGGAAAAAATGAGAAAATGCAAAGTTAAATGCCCTAGGGGAGAGTGCATTAAATGCCCTGATCTTCCAATGATCACTGAAGGGGACTCAACACCATCACTGTGTGAGGTGGAAGAAGAGAATGAACAAAAGAACCCCTGTAATTTGGAGGATACAGACATTACATGTGCATGTCATGATGATGATGATGGTGATCATGATGATCATGAGGAAAATCAAGAAAAGCTGGAAACAAAAAGAGATAGTTTTGGTGATAATACATCCAGTTGCTGTAGGGATAGTGGGTATGAGGACTAATGCCATTTTTAACTGCATTAATGTTATTATACATCATGATTACACACTTTGTAACATTTATATGCTAAACATCAACACCCTTTAGGCTTAATGTATTTATCCCACACCATAGAAAGTACAGCCAATCAGAATGCAGGAAAGCCATTGTATATTCATCAGTATTCCACTCTTCCTTCCCATCATTTATTTGTATTTTCTATGGTGTGGGATAAAATAGTTATACAATGCTTTCTCGTGGCACACCATGGAATATCCAACTTGTCACTTGTATTTTCTTTGTGTACTCACTCGCAAAGGCTTGTGTGTACATACAGAAAATACAAGTGACATGTCGGATATTCCATGGTATGCCACTCTAAAGCATTGTATAACTAGTATATAGCATTCACAGGAAAATTGTTTCATTTTCCAAATTGGGAACAAATTGGGAAAATGCAATGTGATACTTACAAATTTGTAAGTATTTCAGCTTTTGGCGAAGAAAACCTAAAATTTATTACATTTTATTTCCATAATGCATTGATTAATTGTAGTCTTAGTCATATGCCATTGGTATTTCGTACTTTTGCTCTGACAAGCTTTTTGAAACATCGCAGAAGCATACCCAGGGGGGTTCCAGGGGTCCCAGAACCCCCTTTTCGCCATTTTTTAAAATATTTACTATGAAGTTCTCATTGATTTTACAAATTTACATTATGTCAAGAATAAATTTCATTGCATGTAAATAAAGGCTTCACACCAGGTACACTGCAAATCTTAAAATCATTATCTTAATCAACCTAAGATTAACTTTGATTACATGCATATTATGTTAACTGATACTTAATATATAATCACAACAAGAAATCATTCACATGAATTAGAAACATCACATATTTTGATCAGCAATAGCTTTAGTTATGTTAATTTTATTTAAAATGAAAATTGATTTTAATTTTGATCAAAATTTATTATTGCACTCTAATTTTTGTAGCATCATTTAAAAAATATTTATTAGTCATGCTAGACAAGCAAAAGTATAACACTGCATAGGCTTTTTATAACGTGTTTAGGAATTTTGATGCTTACATGTGCAGAAATGTTTAGAAAATATTCTGAATAAAATGAATGATCAATAATTTATGCATTCAAAAAGTATAACCATATCAAATTTCAATTATTAGGACTTGGCTCACATGTTTGTAGTGAACATACAAATATTCCAATGATCAATAATTCATTTTTAACTTTCCATTCAACATGTACATACAGTAGTAAATAGAAACAAAGCTTCTATAAAAACACCAAACTGTTTTAAGAAATTGTGATATTTGTTTCACCTTTTTATAGTTCTGAAGTCAGCTGTGTGAGTCCAATAAATTCTATTTTTTAAAATAATTTATTTCCAATTGCACAATGATTGATTAAAAAAGATTTATTAAAAAGTTAAAAGCTGAAGACCATGTCATTAAAATGTACAAATGTCTTTTTTTCTGTGTAATGCACCTATCAGTGGCTTCCCTGAGGGGTCGACCCCCCGGGCTAACCATAGATATAGGTGGGAGAATACAGGGAGATTGGATGCAAGCATTGCCACTATGGTCGGGAAAATGCTTGACTTTGTTTTATGGATGGGAAGTTGGGGTGGGGGACATGATGAAATTGTTATTGTTGGCGATGGCAGCATTGGTGGTGGCAGTAGCAGTGGGGGTAAGGGGGGGAGGGGGTTGATGGAATATCTTTCGAATATCTTGTAACTTGCAACCAGATCACCAGAGCAGTTTCAGCTGGTGATGATGATATTGCATCAATTTTTTTTTTATTTTCAACCTTTTATACACGGTTTTTAAAGAAAAATCAAGGGACATATCTGGGGGATGGTACCTCCTATCCCTAACCTTCTGGCCCTTCCCATATTTTCGGTGTTACATGAATTTTCAGGGTTGTGGGGGATCTGCCCTTGGCATTCTATGCATTTTAAGCAGGGTCTTGATATTATCAAGTTTCAGGATCAAATGTACATTATATTGTGACAAAGATAATTTATCTAATAAATATTAGTCAATTAATTGTATTCAAACATATATGCCCTAACAAAGATCTCACACTACAGCAATTATGCCTGAAAACCATCACCTTGTTAGCTCTACACTTATGACTAGACCGTCCGATCTCTAGCTCCAAAGGGACTATCCTTGCACATTAATTGCTTCCAAATAATGATAATAATAATAATAGTTCCTGAGCATAATTAGAACTCAATGCCCTTACATAGGTGTCCTAAAGTCAAAAATATATATATATATTATATAAATTTACAATAACATTAATAGAAACAAAGAGGTCCATATCAATAGTTAAAATTAAGCACTGACACAAAGACAAAAGACCTTTCATTGATGGAAAGTCATATAAAGATATTAGTAAAATTGTGAAGTTTCATGAAGGTTATCCAGAATCCAGAGAAGAAGTGAATTTTTAAACCGAATTTTTACAAAGAAATATGTGCTGACAGGCAAATTTTGCCTGCCAACATACATTTCTTTGTACAATTTTGGGTTTTTGAAAAATTATATCTTCGATAGTTTACGTGCAATGTCCACGAAATTTCGCAGTGTTACTAATATCTGCATGACAAATTTGATAGTAGACCTTTTCAGATACAACAAATTTCGCGCAAGCGTGACGTCATGCACATGAAAAAATTAATTATAACTACATATTAACTATAGGGTTACGATGACGTAATCTTTGTCTCTAACTAAATGTTCGTTGGAAAGGGGGCAGGAAGATGATTTTTTTTTTCAAATGTCCTTTCATGGAAATCTCCAACCACCAAAAATCCCAAAGAATAACCTTTGTAGCTTCCTGTGAACTTAGTATTCGAATTTTCTACGCAAAACTAAAAGGAAATGTCAAGTTTATAAACTGTTTACGCGTGAAAACCGTAATTTTTTCTTACAAAATGTTACGAACATCTCACGCGAAAGCCTCTAGTCCGGGGGGGGGGGGGTACTCCCTTTGTCCTAGTGGTAGGGGTGATCGGCGGTCGGTTTTGAAAACATTTAAGGTGGCAGGCTACTATTGAATCGAGTTTCTGAGCCCACAAGAATGCACGCACACAATTTCCACCGAATTACCATGGTAACCTTCGAAATTTTACTGAAAAAGATTGAAGAACCATGCGTGTTTTGAAGTTCAAGAAGGTAAAAACCTCCAATTTTGCATGGGACCAATACTTTTTATGTGCTTATTCGAAAAAAGCTCCTAAAAAGCTCTGTCATATCAAAATTTTTCAAAAAGTTAGATATTAGAACTTATGAAAAAGTGAAGTTTTGTACGAATTTCTATTCGACTGAATGGGACGTTTTTCGGGTACTGGTTGAATAAAATATGCCAAATCAAGGTATTTTCATCTCCTTATCTTAAAGCTATTTATGTCATGTTGGTATTATCTACCAGTTAACAACTGTACAAATGCTGTCGTCATACATCTATTATCTTTTGAGCTTTAATTTTTTCCTACTCACTTCGGCTGACGAGATTTTCGCTTCCAAAACTTATAAACACCATCCATTCAAGCTTGATTATCTCAAAAAGTGGTTCGGGACACCCTATTTTTCTTTTCATATTTAAAATCAGCATTAAATTTCCGTTAAAAACGATGCTATTTTAAAAAGGTAAATATAAAATCCAATAGTAGCCAGTCAAAGGTTCACACAGGAAATATTTTCAACCCTAGATCACCGATCATCCCTACCACTTAGACAAAGGGAGTATCCCCCCGGGCCTCAAATCTACTAAAAGGAAATGTATTTACGACTTTCTTTTTTTGGAATGAATCATACGCCTCTCCCAAATTGTCGTCTGTAAAAGTTCTGCTATGCGTGCCAAAAAAGACGGCAGTCTATTTGGCATGGTGCCATTATTTACCTGTGCCGAAACTATACATTCTCGAGATGACCTAAAATCACCTCCAAACATACGAATACGAGTGCCAAAGTCGTCTTTGACTGAATTTTGTTGAAAGCTAGCGGTGTGTGTAGCAAAACATTGAAGGTACTGTACCGAATTTTGCCGTACCGTGCCGTTTTGTCTTTATGCGCGCGAGTTTAAGCCTTAAGCCCCATTCACACCAACTGACCTTGTTTAGATATTAGTTGTTCTATTCTACGTACTTCATCGTTTGCCCGCCATCTTTATACAGGGTTAAAACCACCTCCCAAAAGTAGTTTAGTTAAACAAGGTTTGAAACTTGTTTAGTTGGGCGTGCACGCTGTGTGAAGGGTCACTAATTTAAATAAACAACTTTTAAACATGTTTAAAGACCCAGTTTGAATTGGGTATTAGTCCTGGAAAATGAGTCCGCCGTGTGACGTGTAATAAGGGAAGTGCTTTCTGACAGGCATGGTACATTTTCAAGGCTTTGTTTTCTGTCTTTGTTTTCTGTCTTTGAGGTCAAAGGATTTCCGTTTGTAGTGAAATCATATATCCATATAACGAGTTGTCTGATAAATAATAAATACAACTTTTTTCTGAAAGCTTCCTCGTTCATTTTTTTAAAAAAGCATTTGGTGTTATATTTTGCCATATACGGACGCACTGGTACCGAGGATCTTTGCTGACGTCATGTTTATATTTTGCCTCATTAGCATAGGCATTTTACTTTTTAACCAAACTAACACCAGATCAACACTGAATATTGAAAGAACGTGGTAAAGTAAGCTTTCCTTGAAAATTTCAGCTCAGCACATGAAATAGTTTTTGCATAAAGTGGTTTTACAGCGCGACGCGCAAACGTATGACCACTTTTAATGTATTCGCATACTTTTAGGCACGGGATTTTGTACGTTAAACTGGCACATTTAGATAAGAAGCTGTCTGGTTTTACCAAATATGGCGAGTAATAGCTCGTTTGTCAGCAAATCCCGTGCATAAAAGTATGCGAATACATTAAAAGTGGTCATACTTTTGCGCGTCGCGCTGTAAAAACTCTAAATTTTACAGAGATTGTATGGGCTCATTAGCGGCGCTTTTGCCACCCAGAAATTTGAAAACTGATATCTCGTTTGATATTGCATGGAAAGAGCTAAAAATTTCGTAGATTTGTTATATCAATAAGCTCTTTTAAGTTTTGAATTCAGTTTACAATTTTCTCGACTTTTTAAAGTTGAAAAATCGTATGCTAATGAGTAAAATATTGTAAACAAAGATCCACCTATAGGAGTCATGTGTCACGGCACTAACCCTGTTTAATTCCCTATTCATTTATTCATTCATTCGTTCGTTCGTTCGCTTACATTTGATCAGTCTGTCAGTCATTCAGTCAGCCTTTTTCGTTTCTTTCTACCGCTGCCAATAGCCACCATGCTGTCGTACATCTAACTAGATAGTGTTTCTGAGCACAAACCTATGGTGTCCTTTTTGTAACTGTTGTATCATAGAACCTTTTAAGAGCGACAAGTATACGTCCGGGCCTCCAGGCGTTTTGTTCATGTTTTGTTTGAGATCACTTCGCATCATTCACAGCCTTAACTTACCCACCGATAAGCGGCGCGGTTTGCACTTTTACAGCACTAGTCAAGGCAACCGACTACTGTTGTAGAGAAATAAAACACACTGGCCTAGTCCAGTATGACCGCTTAGAGTAACATATAATGGTTTCTGTCCCAGTGAACAAGTAGCACAGATGGAGCAAACTCGGTCACCGCCCTATGGATAGTTATATTAAAAACTGAATGCAACAATTTTGCGATCAGTCGTTGCCTTGTTGAAAATGTTTCATAGTTCTTTGTTTTTCTATTTTTAGATACTTTTCAGTTATACACATTTATTGCTCATACATTTAAACGTTATACGTACTACGTCCGTCACAAATTTTACTCGCTTGTTTTAGTGGCTTTTAACGAATTAGTTTTTTATTTAGCAGATGACTAAAACTTACATTAGTAACATGTAGCACCATCTGACGGCGGCATGAGGGAATCCGAACAGATGGGCCCAACTTTTCATAAAACGTTTTCCATAAACAATCCTACAAGCGAGGCGTGTATTTGTATCTCGACAAAAAGTAGGATTTTTTAATGTCTTTAAATCGGAGATACTAGACGATTGCATGCGCTAACTATGCCGTGCGCTTGAATTAGAAGAGCAAACAAGGGGAGATGACTTGATGGCCTTACCAAATGATACAAACCTGGGCAAATGAATGTCAAGGACTGACCCGAGGTTTACATCTTTATATATCAATACCAAATACTGAGAACGTATCGGGTTTTGCTCTAGACCATAGACCTTGCATTTCACTGTAATGGAACCACCTTATAGTTACGGATTACCGATATTTGCAGGGGTAGTATTTCTGGTATGGAGCTTGTTAATGTGCTATTACTTCGGTTGTCGTCAGAGATCAGCGCACGCCAGAGAAAGGACCTTTCAAGAGATGGAAGGCAATGATATAAATCAGTTTCATGATCTTAACAGACTGGACGCCACCAGGTCAACCGGGGATGGCAAGAGGCTGCCGACAATTCGCGAAGAATCTGGGGATGAAACAGAAGTTAGACAAAGTGCTTCATCTCGTAATCATCTGTTTATGAATAGTTACATGTATTTCGTAGAGTACATGGTGTAGTTAGCAATCTATATGGCCTGATTATAGCGTATATGAATGTATACCGATTAAAATCTTAAACGTGATGTCTACTGGAAGACTCAACACAGGCTGCTCCCGAAGAAACTTCGCACCTTAAGAAGTATGCAGGATTCTCCCAAGTCAAATGCTAATTTGATCCCCATTCTCTTTAAAAAAAAAAAAAAAAAATTCCAAGAACGCCAATATTGGAAGACTGAATGAACCTTGGAGGCTTTTGTCACAAGAGATTAATGATTCCAGCACTTGGAATACGGAATCCTGTACTTGGACTATGGAATCCTGTCACTTGGAATCCAGAATCCGGCATCATTCCGAGTTCCCTTACATGGGCGAAATGATACGAGATAAGGTCATTTCAAAGCATCTTCTGCTATGATTAGTTATATGAAATTTAGTGCTCGATGAAGAACATATTACTCAAAGATGTGGAAATGTTTAAAAGTTTATTACATTCCAATTTTACGTATTGTTGAGACCAAAATACTTCATAGAATTTTATGATATTTTTGCTGTAGATGCTATGAAATTCAAGGAGAATTCATTGGAGGCCTCGGGAATTCCACGTTGAATTTCTCTCGAAAAACGATATCGCACGAGTCGCATGCGATATCGTTTTTCTCGCATGAATTCTCCTATAGTATTGTCAGGGAAGGATAGAACTTTCTTTACCAAGGGATTTCAATATAAGATATGATTGTTTTTAGAAAAATTCAAATTAAGTGATTAAAAGTTAGAATTAAGTGATTAAAATTAAAAATTAAAATCAAGTGATTTCAATAAGATATGATGTTTTTAGAAAAATTTTTCTTTCGATTCTTTACTTCCAAGAGAGCATAAATAAGAGAGGGAAGCTTCTTAATACCCCGCGCGCCATGTGAATTCCCGGTTGGGCTATTTTTAGAAACCGGATGCAGTTAACTTTCGCCTTACCCTGCTCCCTTGCGTCAACAATTGATCATGAGCGAGCCGTCAGTAACAACGTAATAACGGCAAGTGATTGGCTCTCGATTTGATTGACGGCAAAAATAGCACATTGATGGTATCCGTCTTGCCTGCTAGTGAACCGAACAGTAAGAAAGTTATTCGAGGTTTTTCACTAAAATTTGAGATTTTAAACACGTTTTTTTCTGCTGGAAAAAGATCGTAAGGAAGCTTAAAAGGGCAGAGAACACCTTTTCCATTTTAATCTATGTAACATAGTCGTTTTAAGGTGAGAAAAGTTTGAATTTTGTTGTCTATTTAGGGAAGAAATATTTTCAGATTTACTCAGCCGTTAAAAAACTACTTTTTCAGTCCGTAAACTATACATATAAGTCAGTTAACCGCAATAAAGTTTACAGATATAAATCTCAACGTGTTTTAGTCTATAAGAAAACAAAGTAGTTATTACAAACTTCAGCCTTGTGTATATGGAAATCTCCTTTGCAAACAGTCGAAATACGTATACATTTATTATAACTTTAAGTAGTCTTTCGCCTTGAACGAAAATCGGTGAGAAATTTGCGACTTTTTAATTTAGCTCTCTTTACCTATATTTAGCAGGGCTTTAATCTAGTCATTGCTAAAAGATATTCAGTAAATGTTTTGAAGATTTAGTGTCGGAAAACAGCATTGCAATCGAAATCCTTAAAATGAGCCCCGAGGTTTACAAGCACTTAAACGTCTTTCTTAAGAAATCCTTTACGAAATGCTCTTTGGAAGAGAAGAAAGAAGGCTTGTTCCGTTCTCCATTAAAACAAGTCACTTTTAATTGGCAAACTTGTTATTTTAGCTTTTTTCTGGACTTTTTCTCATCTTCTTAACCAAAACTTCTTCATGAGAAAACGCCATAATTTTTGACGCAAGGGCAGAGGTAAGGCGAAAGTTGAACTGCATCCGGTTTCTAAAAATAGAGCTGTTAAGTTGTGACGTATTTCCGGGTCCAATTTTTCAGAAAATGCGCCATGCTAAAATAAAACTAAATCGTTTATCCATAATTCCTCCTGAACCTGTATTAAACAGACCTGTGTACAACAATTCCTACTACGAAGAACAAAGCAAGAAAAATCTTCAAAGAACTGCTTTTCATTTTGGACCCAGAAGTCTTTTTTCGTTCGAATTACGTCACACTTAACAGCTCTTATAGCCCAACCGGGAATTCACATGGCGCGCGGGGTATTAAGAAGGTTCCCTCTCTTATTTATGCTCTCTTGTTACTTCTTAAAAGCATGCATTGCACTAAGAACTGAACAGGTGCAAAATGACATCAAAATGGATTCTGGGTAATACCGCCTGTAATATTGTTTCATATATATATATGTTATAATTAGAAAAAAGGGTCAGTTCTAAGCGCAAAAGCAGTGCGTTTTCATTAACACTATATATACAAGCCCATCGTAAACCAAATTTTTCGTAAAGATCCTTACAGTGCGCTTGACAGAACTTTTGACGTGTGAGTTCCGAAGTTCGTTCGGAAATCATACTTTGGAAGTTTACAACGAAATTCATTTGCGAACTTCGAACTAACTTCCCACGCAAGTTCGATAATTCGTTAAAATAAACTTGAAGGTTTACAATGACTGAGCTGCTCGACCAATGAAGCACATTGCAGGGGCGTAGCCATGCTTTTCCGAAGGGGCCCCCAAATTAAAAAGCCCGCCATTTTGTTTGAGCCCCCGAAACGCCGAAAAGGAAAAGAAAATTGCCGTATAAATTCTAAAAAGTCGCAATTTTGTTGCCACGATGGGGGGCCCTGTCCCCTTGGCTCCCCCCCCGCCCCTTCCCTTCCCTTCCCTTCCCTGCCTACTTCACTGCATTGCTTTACCTAAAGATGACTTCAAGGTAAAAAACAAGTACATATGAACTTCGGAACTCGTATGTCAAAAGTTGTGAAACGCACTGTAACTTGATATTCTATGGCATTGAGTAAGATCGAAACATAGGTGAAGAACCCGACTAATAATTAATTTTCGTTTCCTGAGAATCTCTAAGCTACAACAGTCATTTGGGTTTCTTGAGGGATTTTCTCATTTTACTCAAGAACTTCCTGGTGTTGCCCTTGGCCATTCTCTGCTTTTGGCTATTGGTTGGAAATTGTTTTTCTAATCAAATATTTGACTACAAACATAAAGAATATTACTGGCATGATTTTCATATATAATTGAATTGAATTTCCATGTATAATTGACTTAATACAGGATGAATTTATTCATCATATCTTTTATTATCATTATTATTTTGTTATCTAGAGCTGGTAATAGATTGATGGCACTTAACCCATGAGTTATTAGTCTAATAGATGTTAGTAGACACTAGTTCTATAGACCCATTGCATAATGACGTTTCATACCTCTAATACCACAATGCCTTTCGGTAGTTTCTTTCGTTTTCTTAATTATTACTATTGTCTTCGAATTCTCACGGGAGTTTTAACATTTGAATATCAAAGAAAGTTCGAAAAGGATTGTGGTATTAGAGGTATGAAACGTCAACATGCTTGAGGTCTATTGTTTTCTTTTGTATCTATTTGTTTATTAGCCTTTAACTATTAGTTTCTGTTTCACAGGTTGCCATCACTCTATATTCCCAGTTAACACTTGCTTAGGTTGCGTTCAAAATGCTTCAATTTAAATAATATATTAATTTTGAAGTTACATACAGATTTTTTTAATAGTCTTTCATGTATCCTTGTCATCAGTTGTTGTTCAGTTTTTTTGGTGCATATAAATAATATTCATTTAGAGCCTAACGTATGAACTTTTTCATTAACTAAAAAACACAATGCAACATTGGGAATGTGCATCAAAGCTTTTTTGCTTTAAAGCATCATGAGAATCTGAGTACAGAGGTAGTGAAACAAAGAAATCAGAAGATCTTTGAGGTAATCTTTACTCCAATATCTTCTTCTATAAAGATTCTATCTTTTTCTTGCAGAATATATTTAAGAATAAGCAGTACGTTGATATTTTTTGATGCACATATATCATTATAGCACTCAGTTTCCCATTATGCTTTATGCTAGAAAATCCAACTTGTGCACATTGCCTTTTGGATCATAGCAACATTTGCATAATGATGCAAAAAACATAGCAATGTTTTTCGCATCTTGATTTGTATAATGTACTTTTACTATTATAAATTTAAAAACTGTATTCTGAAATAACTTTGAAGTGGTAGATTGTACCATGATAATTTTAAACATCATATAATATCTTATAAACTAATCTAACTTAAATTTACAGCTATTCTTTGCAATCCCAATCCAGTGGAATTTTGGTGAACATAAATCAAAACTTGTTCAATTTATCTGGTTGAACTAATTGGCTTTTTTGATTGACATCTACACTACATATATCCAAATTCTATTTTGCTTTGCAGATCGAGTGTCTGAAAATGCATCATTACTCTTGTGTGATTGAAAAAATAATTTAAAGTTCAGTATGATAATTTATCATATGGCAAGCTGGTTCAGACAAAAGATTGGACTTGCTGAGAGTTAGGATTTCTTCATCCAGACCAAAAGTTACAAAAGTAAAAAGTTACTGACTCTTTTGTTTGCCATGCCTATAATAAAGAATTTATTGACCAAGCATGTTTGGTTCACATGGGGAGATATTGGTCTCATTCTTTTTTTGTATGGACAGACATAAAAATAGAACTTAAGCAATATCCCCCCCATCTGGACCTCATGCCAATAACAGCTATTTATATGCTTCTATATCCATCGTTGATTGGCTGACTCCTACTGGGACCATCTTTTTGATCAACTTCTACATCACCTCCATAGAATGCACTTGGTGGTGCTATTTGGGCTCCTCTAGATAGTATACCCTGTAAATTAATAATAAGATGATCAGAGATTATTAGATTGATTGATTATAGCCAGTACAGTACAGGTTCTCTTATGTAAAGAGTGGCATTACAGTGAGATCCCATCCTATAGGTAAATAGAGTAAAACAATATGATAATCTTAAAAAAAAGGAAAAGGCAAAAGCAAAACTTCAATTGTTTTGTCTTTAAGTGCTTATGACACATCTGCAGACAATATTCTCAACCTTTACTCAAACTATATGAATTTTTTGGTCATTGAACAGCTCAACTTGTGTAGAATCTATATTGAGAATATTGCTAGAAGGGTTACAGGCACTTCAATATAATGGTCACACCTTCTTTAAATATACTTGATCATGTGCTGCTCTAATTTAAAACCTCTTTTCTAAAAACCTCCCTTATGGTTGGGTAGTAAAATTTAAAACTGTTTCTTTCCAGTTGAAAATCATTGCCAATTGCTCTTGGATATATATACACACATGATAATCTTGACAAGTCAGCTGGCCAGTGTAGTACATGTACATGTATTGGTAATTAAGCACCCACCATCCATCATTTAGATGACATGTTCAGAGTCTGCAGACTATGGCACCAGTGGACACAATGATGACATTCTGTGTACTGTGGTGTACTCCATAAATTGCAGGATCTACAAGTTCTCTCTGACAGTGTACATGCAGGTACTATACATCACTCCATTGATCACAAAGCATACATGCAGTAACCTTTGCTAATAGCTGTGTTCTAAGGAACCTATCACAAGCACAGTGCACAATCATGAGGCTTTACTGCATATACTGGAACACCTTAATTAATCCACACTATTTCAAGCTATAGCTAGATATACATGTACATGTACTTATCGAATCAAACTGTCAAATATAATTTAAGCAATAAAGAAGTCCTATCTCTAATTAAAAAATTGTATTCAATTGAAACAAATCCAGACAATATGATGCTTAGGGAGTAATTGATTGTCTGAAATGTGAGAATATAAGGGGAAAAAACCTATGTATATACACATGCATGTGTAATGATTTATTTACAAACTTCCTACTAATATTCTATCATTTGGGGATATTTCAGAGAGAACTTCTTTATTTCCATTTTAAACATATGAGAAATTTCCCAATATCAAATCAAAAGTTACTAAAATAAATATCCAATTAATCCTATCATGTTGTGATTAAGCATAAATGCCAAAAATTCAGAATATTTTGTAGTAAAAAAATGCATGTATTAACATCATGAGAGCTGACTATAGCTGCTTACCCTTCTTTGCTGTTGTCTTCTCCATTGTGATTGTTGTTGGCGTTCACTTGGGTCTACAATTGGATATACTATTTGAATCTGTGGCTGTGCCAAATTTTGTTGACTGAGGATCTGTTGAACTTGTTCCTGGTCTCTGTTGTGTTGTGTCTTGTACATTTCAATCTATATAAGCCATATACAAAGAACAAATTAATTTAGCAATCTGATTTAACATTTTTGCTTAATATACTACAGAAATGAGGGTTTTAAGCATGTAGAAAGTATAACTTACCTCTTGCATTAAGGTTGCAATAATCTCTTGTGCACTTTTCAGCTCCTCTTGAAGACTTTCTTTTTCACTTTGAGCTCGCTCTCTGTCTCTCCTTTCATTGGAGAAATCATCTTTGTATGCTTCCATTTGAAATCTAACAAGTTCATTCTCCTGATCATTCCCAGTTGGCCTACTAATATTTTCACTAGTTAATGCCTGGGCAAGTCTCATGTTTTCAGATTCAAGAGCCAACACATGTGTATTAGACTCCTCAAGTTTGTGATTAAGGGAACTGACTTCATCTTGAAGCTTTTTAAGGTCCATTTTGTATTTTTCTTTCAGTTGTTCATATTCTTCTTTCCATTTTCTATTTACTGCCATTGCCTGAGAATGAGAACACAGAATAGGTTTAGGTTTAAAGTGAATCCAGTAGGAGTACTAAATGATTAAAACTCCATTCTGTGGGTTATTGCTTAAAGACATTTTCTACATGTGACACAGCAAAGCAGGATTCACGTACATTCTATGGTATCAACCAAACTGTGGTTTCATTGGAAAAATTCATATGGGTCCAACCACAAACATCTATCACTCTGCCCACAAATACAAAGGAATGTGTTTCTAAATACTCTGGAATTGCTATCTAAATATTTAACTGTTGATGGGAAAAAGTGGCACTTCTCTTTGATCTTTTCAAACAAATTTCCAAAATCTATACCTCTCACACTGTAGAAGACTCATCTACTTTTCTTTGTCCTTTCTATCATTGTATTCAATTTTGAACTCATATTTTCTGCTTTATATATCTTTACATCTATAGTCTAACTAGTAACACATTCCTTATTTGTGGGTGGGTTGTCATACAAATTTTTCTGGAAACCAAGGTTGAGTGGATTCCGTAGTAAGCAGATACAAAATATTTGACCAACATTGAATCATCAGGTTAGAGAAGAAAGATATGAAACAATCACCAACTGAAAATTACTACTCAAAAATTAAGGCACATAGACTTGTAATATATATGGTATGGTATATATGATTATATATATGCCATAGAGAACATAAAAACTTACATTGATGCCTTTTATACATGTATCAATTAGGCCTGAGAGAGGTCGTCAGGCATGTGGAGCATTTGTTCGCTCTTGGTATCTGTCCCCACCCTGGGTGAATTTCATCTCCTGGTTTGCCCCAGGGTACGGCATTTAAACATATCTTTACTTTTATTTTTGGAATGGGTGACTGTCTAGGTGGGGAAATTTAACCAAATTTGACTCGTTTTCTTTCCCCAAGGTAGGGAATTTTAACAGTAATTAATAAAAAGTACAAATGCCCCACATATACCCAACTCCACCTCCCCCACCTCTTGGGCTTAACATTAATAATGATACATGCATTATAATCACAAATTGAAGCTGGAAATATTAAAGAATAGGTGTAACTGATGAATCAGGGTTTTTTTTGTCAGTATTTTAGTCATTTCCTTGTTTTCTTCAGAACATAAATACACCCTACAATTCACATGACTTTACACTGCTAATGCCAAATAAAGGAGTGCTATTCACCAAAATCACCCTACTCTCAGTATCCAATTAAAAAGTCCCAAGGCCACTTCCTGTATCGCTAACCCTGCTAATAATGTACTCTTGAACAGTGTCTAGAAATCTAAGTTATTTATACGTAAAATATTCCCTCAATTTCGAAATTAAAACCAAATGTAAAACATTTCCCTCTCCGTGATGGTTTTTATTTTCTTAAATAGTGTGTGTTGTTACAGACAGACAGACAGTAGCAGACACGAAACAAGAAGACATTACTAAGCTTACCTCGTTTAGTCTTTTTTCTAGTTCTGATCCTTTTAACGTTGTTCTATATGCCTCATAACTTTCCTAAAAGTAAGACAATGCTTTCTTTAAGACTGCTTACGCAAAACAAACACACACTAACTTCCGTATCCTTGGTAACTCGTTCATTAGCAGTGATCGATTTGAAGTCAATGTAGTCTTCAAAATATATTAAACGACTTACCATAGTAGAATTACTCTCTTCTGCCCTTGATCTTTCGTTTAATACTCTATTTTCCCTCTCGTAATGTTCCAGTTCCTTAGTAAGCTTTCTAGCTCTTTCTTGTTCCTTTTGAAGTTTGACAAGAATGATGCGTTTGTCCTCAAGAGTGGCGAGGTACAACCGCTGAATTTCCTCGCATTTTGAGCATCTTGAGGTCTTCACGTTGCTGGTAGCCATCATCAAAATTCACTTCCTTAAAGAATAATTTCTTATTAACGGTAAAGTAATAGCTCCCTTTCTCGAATTTGGCTTGTGCTTTTGACAACGTTACTTATTTATGTGTTTCTGGCGTTGACTTTTGATGACGTTAAGATGACGTACACAGAATATGCTAGCACAACATTACGAAATAATAGAGGCTATTTTTAGTTCCTATTGCAAACCAGTTCGTAAAACTAGATGTTTGAAATATTTTCCAAGAACTCGATTTTCAGGCTTTCAAAGCGAGAAATGCTTGTTTTAATCTTATTTTGTGCATATTATACAAAATACACTATAGTAACAGAGACGCTAATTACATCCATGATGGTCTCAACCCTGATAGCACATGACTTCCCATCCTCTCAGTATTTTGCTCAAAGTCGTAATGTAAAGGATCAAGAGTTATACATCATGTATCCTGTAAGATAAATGTTGACTTCCTTCAAACGAAAAACTAAACCACTTAAACGAAAAGGGGATCTGCATACAAAGCGTCTTATCGCGGGAAAGAAACGTACATTTATATTTCACACAGAACGTATCAGATATGGTTACATATACGAAAATCCCGAAATAAGATTTGAAAACTCACATTTTGGACGGGGATATAAATCCAATTTATATTTATAAAAGAATTTTCTACATACTCACTGTTTCAGGTTTGATGTAGCGATGTTTTCGCTGTATCATGCTAGAACACACATGTCTGAACCAGATCTTGCTTGAATTGATCACGTACAGTGCAGTTAACGTGACAAATATTGCGTGACTTAGGCATAAACCGTGCGAGTTTGCGTGCGATTCGTTATGAATATAAATAGACAGTTACGTAAGGTAACCAGGTCTCCATGTCCAATAAAGGTAACCCATTTTATGAATTTTGGTATACCAAGAAACTCAAAATAAATACTAATAATAAGAAAACGAAAACAATGATAATATTGTAATGCAAACTCGGCTCGAGGGGAAGAGTTGGTGACTTCAAAGTTCCTCAAAGTCACAATTTTCCTAAAAATTAAGGCTAGTCTTCCTAGGCGTGGGCGGGTACTAGCGGGTGTGTCGTCGAGACACCTGGATGACCCTAGGGATTGTACAATTGTAACCATATCAGGCCATATCTATTTTTGGCACATATAAAGTAATTTTTCAAGTTTATCGACGAATGGGCATATGCAATGCATGCATGTCTATAGAGGACAGGAAATGGGTTTTAGCCGTGAGAGATCAAGTCCCTATATAGCAAAGTGTCATCACAGAAGACGTAATTGCGTGAAAAATGGGGGGTGGGGGGTGGGAGAACTAGGGAATTTTATGTGAGTCATCTTACAATAAACTTTTCGTCCAGTTATCCTATACATAGTTAAGAGAATTTCATTTATCACTGACGTGGGGGTTTGGCAAAATTGAGGCCGAGGGGTGTATGTCATCTTGAGAAGTCTTGTGGGGGGTTGTACCCCTAGCGACCGGTTTGCATTCAATTCTATATAGCGTGAAAGCTTTCAATCAAAACCCCAATAAACTATACATTTTCTGAAAGCTGAATGAATTTAGAAACTTTCTCTTTTTTTTGTAAATAAATCTTTCCATTTTGGTTAGAGCGAATCATTCAAATTTTCACACAGGTCTCTTCACGGAGTTCCACGTCCACCGGTATTGATCTGAAAACAACGTTTACTATCTTTCCGAGATCACGAGAAATCACTTGTCAACAGCGTGCCTCCGATTTTCGATTTCAGTTTTGCTTCATTCCAAAGTTATTGTTGATTTTGTATCGGATATAGCTATTTTAGCGGCGTTGTAACTTTAGGAAAGTATAACAGAACAACGAAGCAAAAAATCAAAAATTGGAAACACAGAGGTGTGAGGCTGAAAGTATGACTGAAGTCTTGTAGGTTGTGTGTGTGTGTGCGCGTGTGGATGTGGGTGGGGTGGGATTATGAAATTTTTTATGTCCACAGATTGGAGTCATAAAATGTTTGGCAGGCAAGGCCCACAATTTTGTCGACCACCCCCCTCCCCCTCCCCCTCACGTCACATTAAGTGAAAAGGCCCTTATGTAACAAAAGTTCGTCCCCAGATTTTGATGAGATCTCGGAACGGATGACAGTAAGGTGACTAGTGAAGCTAGATCAACTGGAAATGATTTCTCTTTCCGAATGCCGTAAATAGATTACGTAAATGAGGTTTGCTGGGTCGAATGTGACACAATAATCATCTAGAGTGAAAGTGGAAGGATTTTTGTTATTTACTTTTGGAGCTGGGTTTCCATTGGGCGAGTGCATGGAAGTAGCTGGTATCAGTAGAGACAAACAGATGAACACACATGATCAGTCATAAAAACCGATGAATTTTTAAGATATCAATCCAAGGGACGAGTCCAATCTTTATATTGGGGTGGGGAGTGGATTCGTAATCGAAAAACTTAACATAGGACCGAAACCTCCTACTTGTTTGTAGAAAATATTGATATTTTCAGTTGTGCAATTGACCGACCCCTCTTTCTTTCTCTCTCTTTCTTTCTTTGTTTCTTTTACAATTGTTACGTACAGTAGTTAAGTGTAGGTTTTCAAATCCGGACGGTTGAATTACACGTTTTTCGTTCCTAGCTAGCTTCCTGGAGCATTTTCATATTATTCATTGAAGAAATTAATAGCTCAGGATCAGTTTTGTTAGTAGTAACTAGGCTATAGCAAATGTAACCCCGTTTACTTTCACTTGTTCATAGTCAGCAATGACGGAAGTCCACTTGAACTGTGACTTCCAGTTCTTATTAGTGGTTTTTGGTAAAATAGCTAGGCCAGTTAGCACTAACAGGTCACGTAACCAGACAAGCATGTTTTCTAAGAGTTCATTGTGTATGGAAAAATGTACTGGACTGCACGAGCTTGCTGTCCTGTACATTTTCCCATACAAATCCTAATAAAATTTTCGATTTTATATTTCATGCCAATTCTCCTGTGCCAAACATTTTGTGTTGAAACTTCACCTTCTTACTAATGCTCTTCAATTCTGGAGTTCATTTTGATAGTAGTACTTGATTTAAGGGCGATCGGCTAACGTGAACTGCTAGTGCAATTCCTCTTTCCCACAATTTCCCGTTCCAACACGCGTCTCTAATTCCTGTGTCACCTTAAAATTCAAACACTTCTTTGTGGAAGTCAAATGTCACCCCACCAGATGAATTCTTGACGCAGAGTTTTTCTACGGTATCAACTAAATTAGACGGGCCGCATGTCAACACTGCAACTCTCCCTGCTTTGGATTCTTGGGCACAGCTTTTCATCTTAGAAAACAGTTCCGGCAAATTTGGTCGCCCAAATTTCATCTCCGGCTGGATTTCTGGACGGATGTTTGCCTCTGCAAATCTTGTGGAATCTCTTTCTCTGGTTAAATGGAAATAGTTTTCCATGACTTCTTGTGGTTCACCTCTCACTAGCAAGTCTGGAGAGAATGAGTATGGGAGCCTGTGATCAGTGACTTTGCTGAAATACTCTTTGTCGTACTCCAAGACTGAAGATACCATGAAGAGGTCGCGTACGGACCACACGAACATTACTTTCCTGACATCTCTACCCCTTTTGCGTTGGTACATGATGTCGTTACAGATGGACTGCATTGGGGTGATACCAATCCCTCCGCTGACAAATAAGAAGTGCTCGTATCGAGACCCATCAACATCGAGGCATGGAGCACCATATGGGCCATCGAAGTACACTGAAATCGGCCTCGTCTCTGCTACATGATCGTAAAGTTTCTGCGTCCAGTCTCCAAGAACTCGGATGTGAAGGGAAACTTTGTTTTCGTGAGGAGATGATGAGAGGCTGAAGGGATGCCATTCAAATAGGGACACGCCAGGAACACATATGAAGCAGTATTGGCCAGCTTTGTACTTGAAGTCTTCCTTTAGAAACGTTATACGGATCACGTTCGAGGGAAGCCTGACTGCAAGAACGTCTTTTCGTTTATGGTAATTGAAAACTGCAATAAAGACACGACAAAGGATGTCAAAGGCCCAAAGACCTGCGCCAAACACAATTGCTCCAGCCTCGTGGGCGAAAGCAGCTCCAATGACAAGTAAGAAAAGGATCCAGTGAAGACGTAAAAATGCTTCGAAAACTTTCCTACGAACAGGCCACAAGGAGATGATGCATAAAACAGCCATGCTTCCCGTCAACAGTAAACCCGTTACATCCCATTCTCTGGACACATAGCCATGCCATGCTCCTACGAGGACACTCAGGTACGCGCAGATCTTGTGCCAAATCAAAGCTCTTTCGAACGGCAAGCCCGTAAAGAGAATCCATAGCGAATTACGGCAGGCAAATGCGAAGGATAAAGCAGCAGGAATTATTGCTATGGCGCCAGTCCCTTCATCGTCGTTCCCAACGGCTGCAAGAACTCCAGCGAGTCCACCGACAAGAAGAAGGAAAAACAACAGTTCTCCAAGAACTATTCCAAAAAGCAACCTCGTGTGGAAAATACTAAGGATCTTCCATCTGCAGTAATAGAAAAGCGGGAAAGGAACCAAGCGGTTCAGGATTGGAGAGTCGTACTTGGAGTCTTCATATTCTTTCCAAGGCTCGTTTTGTTCTAACACTTCCACCTCAAAAGACTCAATAATCGCTGGTCGCGTCGGTGAATTACTTCCCTGATTCTCCTTCGGCTGTTTTATTGATACTTTGTAAGAGTTTGGCATCTTATTTTGGTTATTAAGACTGGCTTGCTAAATGTCTCAGATTCCGTGTCAACAGCAGTGCACTCTCGAATTTATGGTTATGGCGCGAAACGAATAATACATTACCTGAGCCAATACAACCTACGCGATATTACCATAACAATTATAACAACAAAGGAATAATCCATGCGAGAATCGCGTATCTAAAGAGACATGTTGAGACCTCTGCGTCACACGCAAAATATCAACGCATATACACGGTGACTGCACACTATTGTAAAAGTTTTGTTTTGTATTTTAGATTAGGAAAAGTCAGTTAAGGATGAATTTTTATCAGTCGCTGCTCATAACTTCGACATTGAAGTTCCTACTATGTCAGCCCTAAGCGTTTGACTCGTGTGTAGAACTTCAGTTACTGGCTCAGTATATTTGTCAAAAGAGATTCGAATTTCAAAACAAATGTTTTCAGTTTGATAGATTCATGAATCCGAGCAAAACAAGTTAATAGATGCACTAAGAGGTCACGTGACCACAACCCCTTGAATCAAGCACCAGTGTCAAAATGAGCTGAAACTTCACCTTCTTACTAATATCGAGATGCTCTTTCCAGAAATGGAAAGAGCATCTCAATATTAGTAAGAAGGTGAAGTTTCAGCTCAAAATGTTCGACACATGAAAAATGGCATGAAATATAAAAGGCCTATCTTTGTTATACTTCACTAGTGAGTCAAGCAAGCGTGACGTGACGTGTACCTTTCACGTCAACCAAGGATCTTAGGATTAACTGCCTACGTAAAAAAATTTGAACAGATCTAAATCACATCATTGATGTAATGTTGTTTAAAATAGAACTGGATTACTTGCTTGTCACCCTGTTTTTACCAACTGATATAATGACCTAGCTGAGCGACATTAAATTTTCTAACCAATCACAGTCCGTTGTGATTTTTTTGGCCTGCCCTTTGTTCAAGCACTTTTTTCTACCTGACGACAATTGACAATTGAATCCAATACATTTTGAGTCTCAGAAAAGTCCAAAACACTTGATCAGAGTTATGTTTCATCTGTGAATTATCTAAAAACCACGCGAGAATACAAAGTAAAGAGTGAGGACCGCAGGTTTTGATCAACAATACTTTGCGCGATGTTGTTCGCTCTCAGCTGATAGTAATTGTTTGCACCAATATATTTAACAATAAGACTACGAGTTTGAGTTTTCACTATGAGTCAACGCGCCTCGTTGACTATCTATTGAATCTATAGAAAACGAGAAACCCACTAGCATACTACCTTCAAATTCATGAGTGGTTTTCATTAACCCGTGAAACAAAGTGTACTAATTAGAGCAAGGGCACTAGGACAAAATCGCTGTGTGTGTGTGATATTAATAAACCAGCTACAAATTGTACTTATCTGATGTTAGTCCTTTGTAGCTCTCACGTCAAGTTACACATTGTATGTATCTACACTCCTTTGTGGTTATCAAGCATTATTCCCTCTGCCTTTGACCTTTCCGGCCTCAGTTATAGCTTTTATAAAGCGTTATCAACCGAACACGGGCAAACGAACGTTCCGACAGTTTGAATATTTGTTTCGAATTTGGGTTCCAGTCCGTCCTCCACCATAAATTAGTTAGCTGTAATTAATAAGTAATCAAATTCGACTTAATATCACTCTAAAGGAGAGGGGTGAGCAATAGAGCTCTTTCTATTGTCCTCTCATCTGCTCCTATAATTGGATTATCTTGACAGGTAAGGGGGACAGTGATGATAGATTGGGCTTTACCGTTCCTACCAAGGCCACCCGTGGAAGGGTCAAATTCGTTACTGTAAACATTACTAGTAAGTAACGCTTAACATTCCTTTGTCGTTTACGATTGCTCGTAGCAATTTCGATTTACCGCTTCCGTTTTTAATAAATATATTTAATAAATAAATATATATATAATAATGATGTTTATTATTTATATTGCGCGATCTAACATTCTATATGATGTGATCGATAACGCATTACAGTTGAAAAATCGAACTAAATTAACAATTTATAATGACATCTAACTAAGAAAAGGGTAAAATTTACATTGGATAAATATAAAAATAAAATTATTTTAATTGTATATATTTAATTAACTTAATCAGTAATACAATTTAATTTAAAAAGGTATGTCTTGAGGATACTCTTAAATGTAGTAAATAGAGCTTTTCCGCATAAGACAAATCAGTAGCTAAACACGTTTAAATTTACGTTTTATACTTTAGATATGTTAATTTCATTGGCATCTATTATTTCCATGACGTCATTGCCCTCCCGCTACAATATTAATTTGCAATCATTTAAAACTCAAAAGTATTATTACAAGGTAAGGTGCTGCTCTTCGGAAACGGAATTTGTTCAATGATTTCCAAACACAGCCAGAATAATAAAGACAAGATTAATTTTCGATTGAGAAATTTATTGAATCGCTTTTTTGCTACATTTACTACTCGTCTAGTTTCTGTTCTAACTTTTTTAGCACATCAGCCACTGGCTGATGAGCCCCATTGTTTTCATGGACGCTTCGCACATTTTTGAGTGTGTATTTTGAGCTTCGAGGCTCGCTTCGCGGAGTGTCTTCTTTTTAACTAGACAAACAGCTTCTTCTTCAACAAGAATCTTCATCCGAGTCGACAAAAGCACCGAGTTTTGTCTTTACCCTCTCCTCGGGCGTTATATTTCTTGCGTATCGCATTTGTTTGTCTACAAGACTTGTCGTCTCCCCTGGTGGCTCTGCATTTTTCGCGTTCCCTTT
>JAAAQI020151554.1:0-10688 GCA_011800005.2 Stichodactyla mertensii | reverse complement strand
AAACACTAGTGATGTTCAACTCGTGTTTCATTGGATTTCAAAACCCATCCACCTGACCAAATTAGAAATTCTGGTTCACCCCTAAAAGGTACGACGAGCCCCCTCCCCCAAGCTTTTACATGCCCGTCCCCCAGGACTTGGCGTCAAGGATTTGTTAAATTTTTATTTAATATATTTATTGCTATTTTGGAAGACATTAGTGATATTATGATATCGACAGTTGGAATTAATGTGTCCTCGCATTTTTCCTGTGGTTGGCCAAAAAAGTCATGAATTATTAATGAGTTTGAGAAGGCTTGTTACCATACGATCGCTGTTGGTCGTCGGGATCGTCCACAATTTGCCCAGCGATCGTGGGTGATCACATGTGAATATATGGTAGCGTTGCTCAGCGATTGTTAGCCAGCGTAGGGATGAGTGATTTGGACGATCTGGTGATCGACAGTCAACAATCGTATGAGAACCAGCCTTTTCACGAAGGTAGACGGACATGCATTGTTTTCTTTTCTTAGGGGACACCGAAAACAAGTCATGTCCCGCCAGCAATAGGGTCACATCCTACTATCATGTAGAGGTTGGCCTAGACTTGTCAAGTTTAATATAGTCATGACTAGTTTTTTTTTTTTTCCTCTCTAGGATTATTTATCACGAAATTCTGCAGACCTCGAAGTATTACATGAGAGATATTACGAAGGTATGGTAGTCGCACTTCATCATGTTGAGTAGAGTTGAAAATTCGAGTGGAATACAATGAACTCTCTCAATGCAGGCACCCTCCTATCCTCCCTCCCTCCCTTTCCCCCGTAAGGACATCCTTGTTTATAAACAGGGGTCCCAGGGGTCAGGGAAAAGTCAGGGATTTTTTTATTTAGTCAGAGAAAAGTCGGGGAATTTTGGTCACAGATATCCCATAATAGCTGTCATATGGTTAATATAGTTGCATTTTAAAGGATAAAGGTATCAAAACATTGAATGCCTTGAAAAAAAACTCAAGTTTGTATAGAAAAAGCATTTTAAACCATTGACATCTTTAAAAATTATCATGTGATTGTCACTGTAGATATAAAAATTTGTTGCTGGCAAAACATCATATGAATTGTTTTTGTTTTTCTTGTGCAAAATGGTCAGTGAAATTGTTATTTAGTCAGGGCATTTAGTTTTTCAAAATGACTGTGAACCCTGATCAACGATTTGAGTTCACTCTGTTGATTGATAACACGCAGAGTTGTTACATGTAAAATTTTTCGAGTGGTATAATTTTGTAAAACGCTAAAACCAAAATCTACATACATAACCTTAAGAGCAAGGCGGAACGTTTATCAAGTTTTGTAGTCAAATATAATTGTTGAGGAGATCATAATCGCCTATACTCGTGTGCTTTCGCTATGTTAAGGTCGAACCATCTTGGCTTTACGAACTGGCACCTCACTATTACGAATACGGAACTGTAAGTCAAAATTTATGAACTTCATTTTACCTCTCTTACTTTTTAAGCACTGCATTAACTGTTTTTGGATACATTTTTCTCATTTCAGGATAGGGAGGTCGCTGCTAAAAGAGCAAAACTAGAATGAGTCAAAGAGCTTTGGAGATTTTAGTGGCTTGGATTAAACGAAGAAACTCGAAAGCTTGTACTCAAATGTAAATTCAATTTATATTTCATCAATAATGTGTATTTTATATAAGTGGTAAAGAACAAACTCAAAATTGAAGCGAATACTGAAATATTAAAATATTCGTCCCTGTGTTATTGTCTCCCTGAGTCGTTGTCTAACGTCTTCCAGCCCTTGGCCAGATAACGAGGACAGTGGTATAATGTCTTCAAACTCGAGTCTGTCAGCAGTCCAATCGATGGACTGTCGTTTCTTTGCTTTTTCCTGCAAGTGGATGTCTGGTGGAATGTCTTGTAGAACACTGATCAAACCTGTTCGAGAAAACATCAAGTACCTTACTGGCAAAGAATGAACCATCGCATAGACTTTTCATACTGCTATCCCTCCTTCCATAACACCCGAGAACTTCAGCCTGAAAACCCTGGGTGTTTTAGAAATTATTACTATTACCCAAATTATTGGGGTAGGATGCGGACCAATAAAAAGCAAGCAGTTCTTCAAGCGGTAGAAAAGAGTTTGAGAAGTAAAATGGAAAAAAAAATTGATCCAGTTATGTTGCGCTTATCAGGTTCCTGCCATTGGTCTCCACGACTTCCGACCTTTATATAGAACAAATCTTTGCCTTCAGGTGAGTTTTGACACTCGGGAAATTTTCGGCCAATCTTGTGCACAAGATGTCATCGAGACACCCACCTCGTTCGTGTAGCGTGTTCAGCTCCTCCATGAACTTGTCGTATTTCCTGTCAGCATCGTCTGTGTCCATCTTACTAAGTAGAAGTATTTTGGGTCTATACGAGAGGCTGTTGTCATACGAGTAAAGCTCCTTCAAAGAAACGAAAATGAGTAAAGTGCAGTATCTTTTGACGACATGAAAGGTTCTGTATAAGGTCTAAGGCACGGGTGATATCATCCCTGTCAGAAAAAATTGTTTGTTCGCATGGATGTTACGTCATTGCGTCCATGATGGTGGTAAGTAATCAAAAATAGGGGTATTATAAGGCGCATTTCACTCAAGTCTCAATGCGCTTTGAATCATTGTCAGTGGAGGACTTTACGGTCTGCATTTGTTTAAGGTGTCATCGGCGGCCGCACAGCTTACAATCATGCGTGGGTAATAGGCCACGTTCGAGATATTAAAATTCAAGCACGATACCGAGGCTTACAGGAATAAAATGTCCAAAATTGCATTAAAACTCAAAAGGATCAGTAGATATAGCGCTGTAGATTCAATTATAACGTTGTTCAGTAGTGAACTGACTAGCATTTCTCTCAAAATTTGATGATGATGATGATGATGATGATGATGATGATGATTGCCGAAAGGTAGGAACGTCATATGTGTACATTATCTTATCCCTACCATATAAATTTATTTGGTGATCCACTTGTTTGTACATACATGACGTACCATGCTAATGAAGCCTCGCAATCAAGTCTGAATTTGAAGATATCGAACGTGGCATAAATGCCTTAGTATATTAGTACGTTATGCCTCCAATTGAGGTAGGCTATTCAACCGGGAGACAATCCCTTCCTACAAAATATTTCTCATAATGTCTTTTTGTTTGGAACACCAACATGGCCGTCATGTCTTTCTCTTCGTTGAGAATAATTGCAATTGTGTCGCGAGTGGTTCTATACAAACGATTCCAGTCCCAATACTTTTACAATTAACAATTATTCCACGAAATCGAGTCGTACATGAGTTCATAGCCGACGAGGTGCGCAGCGCCGAGTAGACTATTAGCCATGTACGACAAGATTGAGTGGAATAATTGTTTTATTATATCCCCATCCACTGGATCGTGAGAAATATAAAATGTTAATTATTTTCAAGTTTAAACAATGAAATAACGTCGGCGAAATGGTCCGCCATTTTGTTTACTTCTCTACTCACGGGATATGAGCTGATATCCTAGTAGTAGAGGAACCAATCAGAGTGCGCGATTGCTCATATCCAGTGGATGTGGATATTATAATATTTATCTTTATGACGGGCCAAGCGCTCCCGTGTCTTATTCATTGCCTTATTTCATTTAGTTAGGGAGCTGCCTGTAAAGTACCCTCGGGGTCCGTTCACATGGATGAAACTCGTCCCTGGTAGTAGGGACACCCTTTTTCCCCAGACAACTATACCGAGCGTTCATATGGAAAGAACTGTCCCTAGGAACCCAGGCCAGCGAATGGTTTTAATGCTCGAACGAAAAAAAAGGTAGGCGAGTTGAAGTGTTTACATGGAGAAAAGTTGTCCCGGGTACCAGGCCATCCTATTTCGTAACGTTTCCCCGTATAAACGGCATCTTAGAAATACGACTATTGACTTGTGCAGAATTCTAGTACTTGTTAAGAACAGAATAGATATCGAAGCGTTATCTTACTTTAACAAGAAGGCACAAGGATTGGAATGCAGTTCTCTGTGGATGTTTCTCAGACAATTGAAAACCATTGACGTCGACCTAAACGAGAAAACGAGAATAATAAACGGCTGGCAACGTCCAGGAGGAAATGAACAATCCATCTGAGGTTAGCATACGGCACAGTTGGTTTACCTATACAGCAGTTTTTGTAAGACTCAGCGAGCGGACGTGCCGTAGCGTACCGTGATAATGCCGAGTGTACAAATATCTATGGGATAAAAAGTTCTCTCTTATCTCGTACGCTTGTGATTGGCTCAAGGGATGTCGTCAATTTTCCGTTTCATGCAGAGTCATACGAAAACTCGCTTTAAAAGAGGCAAATTAATGGCGTCAGTGAAAATATTGGAGATGAATGTTGTACTTACCACTAAAGCCAAGGTTTTCGTTCGTTCAATGTGTTTAAGGAATGTATGACCCATTCCTCGATTAAGATGGGCTCCCTCTACCAGGCCTGGTAGGTCAGCTATACTCACCTACGGATCAAAGATCATTGATGTCTACTAACAACATCTTGAGGTAAACAATCGGTGCAGTGCATATATTTCATTATTTAAATCCGAGCTGTGACTTCAACTGAGGTCTTTAAACAATATATTTTTCAAGGCAAAAAAAAAAAAAATCTTTACTAAGAATTTTAATGAATAAATTAAATCATTTAATAACCACATACAGACAGCCAGTGGTGCATGGGTGCAGCCAAAACAAGGGAATCTTTTTCTCTGAGGCTGAAACTAATTCGCTTTCAAGTAAAATGTCTTTATCGAGAAAGATCTGTATTTTAGGTAATTGCAGCCATGTTGGATAGCAAAGGCAAACGAACAGATTCGCATTCCCAGTTATAACCAACACTTATCATCCACACCGTGCATACACTGCTGTCTTACGACCCATAAAAAGATTCGTTTTGGCTCATCTACATCAAATTTGAGGGGCATTTTGCATGAACGCAAGTGCCCCTCAAAGTCGAAAAAGAAACCTGTGAATACAAGCTAAATTCCCGAGAAGGGTAAACGTGATATGCTCTTCTGTTTTAACTTACGGAATCGGTTGCTTTTGCTTTTTGTTTTGGTTGGTTTTGTTTTTGTTTTTGTTTTTTTTGCCTAGAAGCCAATCGGGTAAGCAAAGAAGCTTTATAGGTGAGCAACGGGCGCTCCCATCACCACCATCATCGCTTCCTGGCCAGTTTATGCATTACCTGGAAAAAGTCTGGAAACTCCAGCATTCCTATTGACGGTCGAATTGTTGTAACTGTGGAATAAGTAAAAAAACATAATTAGAACTCACAAATATAAATCTTAATGTTTTTTTTAAGAATACTCACATGGAAAGTCACCAGTCTTAACTGTTGCTCGACTAAGCTCCCCAAGAAGAGTGGATTTACCAGCATTTGGAAATCTGCCGGAAATAAAAAGAAAAAAATGGCGCCCCTATCTAGTAACATGTGATGTAACATTACACGAAGACACTGGTGACTCACAGCCCCACATTTAACATCTCTATTACAGACCAAATCCACTTAGGCCTAATGATTTCCCATTTCAGACCACGTGCTAATCTCTTTAGAATACGAAACTTTGTTTTCGAATCCAAATATCTTCCCGAGCACTACCAAGAAACAATGAAACGATACCCTATACCCTAGGGAATGAGACGTGATCTGAAATGGGAAACTTCATACGCCCAGTATGATATTGTCTATTGAGGCGGGACGGTTATTTCAGGTTGTCTAGAGACATTCTCGTTCTGTTCCTTTTAGCCTCGGCACAGAAGCGAAAGGGCTTAGAGCAAATCCAATTGCCACTCATTTCTGATTAGTTAATATAACAACGAAAAGCCGCCAAAACAATCTCAATGTAACCTACTATCCCCGCCTAACCCCTCCCCTTTGTCCGCACAACAGGTTGACGCTTATTAAACGGAAGGAATTAAACAAAACGCTTGCATATGAGTACCCTATGAGTCCAACATCAGCAATCAACTTGAGGTCCAGGGTTATCATGTGAGAACGTCCTTTCTCTCCGCACCAGCCTTCTCTCGACGGATTTCCGCCGTCTCCTCCACGTGCAACAAGAAGCCTGGATCCTACTGAGTTCAAGTCCCCAAGAATGTGACCTTTGTCCGTTGATACTGTGATTCCTAGAGGGACTGGTACGATAAGGTCGACCCCACGCCTTCCTTTTTTCTTTCTATTTTGTTTCCTGAGGATGTGAAAGATGAAATATAAAGGTCACTTGACGAGGTGGAAAAAGAGTGGTTTTCAAAAAAAAAAAAAAACCACGGCATCCGGCACCGTCACGGTATGAAACTACCGACATCCATTGAGCAAATCACAGTAGACGAGATCTCTGCTCATCCAATGAAAAGTCCTTTGATAAGGAACTATCAAAGCCACTGCATGGCGCGTGTGTTAACTCCATGAGTCTATCACAATCATACAAAAGCTGGTCTAAGTTAGCATCACTTCACCCTAATGTGATATGTTCATTTTTTGGCACTGATGAAAAAACTTCCGTCGCGACAGATATTTTTGCCTCGAATGCTCATCTAAATTGAAAATGGTTTGAATTCATGGGTCAAAACATACGAGATGAATTGCGTACGCGTCATACATAAGGGATCAGTCATTATTTAGAGGGGGAGAATCTCAAAATTAGGTATGTCTTGTTTCCTTTTCTTGACCCCCTCCTCCCCCCCGGCAAGATATACGAGAATACATAACAAAATGCACAAATTTATATGACTCCCCTTTTATTCGTGCATAAGAATTAGTGACCCACCCACCCCTATTTGTACCACCCTCCCCTCCCCTCAAAAAAGTGACTGGTCCCTCAACCCTACCTATTGTTTCACCTCTAAAAACAATTGGTTTTAATCAGCGCCTCTTCGCTACTTCGTTTCGGCACTATAATATTAGGTTACATAATGCTGTCCAGAGCGTACTCGGGGCAACAGCTCACTTTCGATATTTTTGTTGAATGATCACACACAATAGCATCTACGTCAAGGCTCCGGGGAAACAAAAGAATAATTACGATTGTTTCATTGTTTCCTCGGAGCCTCGATTCAGTTCTTATGTGTGCGTACTCACGTAAAATGTTCCCCATGACCTGCTATGACGCGTCGGTTTGCCTTTAATGAGAAATGCTGTAGATTTGCCCCCTCCTGGCACTGAAGAATCACGTGACCACCATCCCCGCCTAGACCAGCATAAGTAGGTGACCCTTGGCCGCCACTACCGCCTCTGACGTACAAGCGAACACGGTCACTTAGCCGACTTCTGTCTGAAATCTAAGAATACAAATCCAATCGTATTAAATCCATTCGTACTTAAGGACGAGGATACGCCACAGGTAGCCCAAGCTAACTTCTGGATTACTATATACCTTGTTAGCATTAATGTAATTCAATGTTTACGGGTTAAACACAAAGCATTCAAAAAATTATTCAAACTTGTACCTTGCAGCCTTGCAGTTTTGCCTTGTACTTGACCAAATATTTCCTTACTTCCGATAACAATTCATTATCTTGAGTAGTATTTCTTTATTTGCCAGTAAACGTAGAGTTAGAACATGAAATCAGGACACATCTATTTAACTTACCGACCGGGGAACAGGTACCGTTGGACGGAACATGGCGTACTGCGGCAGTTTGGCTGAGATCGGCTTCTCCAAGTCTGATAAAGGTTCGCTCTTAGGTATGGCTGGCACTCTCTACGAGTCGTCACATATCGTCATCATATGGAAGAAAGAGATTATACACTTAATGCATGGTCTCAGGCAACATAAATCTCTTTTCCTTTGTTCAATCTATATATTTTCAAGTCGTTCTAGCGCATACGCACTAATTGGGGGCACTATCCACTCACACACACTACCACTACATTGACTGTTTTAAGCATACAACTCTCAGCTCACATGTTGATTTTTACGGAGGGAGGAAAACTGGAGAACCCGGAGGAAAACTTTCGTGGCAAGGGAGGACAACACATCTAACAAAGTCTACTCACATGTGGCATCCACAGGGCTCGAGCCAGCGACCCAGCCCATTGGACTCACAATGGTGAGATGAAAGTTTTACCGCTACGCCACTCATGCCACCCGATAATTTGAATTTAGTTCCTGCCACGTGACCTCGAAACAACCAATAGCAGCGCACGGTATACCCTAAGAGACTCTACAAATAATTTATTTATGTTTTCGCTGGTAAAAAGCGTATAGCGCGCCCCGTTAAAACTTACATCATAAAGCAGATCGAAAAGTTTGTGAAATTCACTTTGCAAGAACAGTATATCCAAAAAATGCCCACTCATGCAAACAGAGTGAGCTATTTAAAACTTGGTATCTAAGGATCTTGGTATTTATAAAACTATCTAAGAAATAGCCAACGAACAAATAAGAAAGGAAATTCTCCCTAGCAAATTAGAAGTCGCTAAAACCAAGTTGGAAGACATCAACAAGATAGATGTCAAGATGATTACACTGAAAAAAAGGAACATTAGAATACTAAGGAGTACCAACTATCTTCACTATTTCTTCGACAATAACAATACTCAAAGCCATAGATACACTATTACTTACCACGGAAGATGCATCGAGTTGTATGTTCGTGTTGTTTGAATGTTGGACGCTGTAAAACGATGGAGGACTTAGCTTCACCACTTCTACGTATTGCTGAAGCTAAAAGAAAAACAATCAATGAATCAAGACCTATTCAGCGCGTGGTCATCCTGTCGAAAAATGAGCTTGCGCGCGCTCCACTCTCGACCCCAGAGCCTTGTTGTTCCCACTGCGCATGCTCGCGACGAACTGGCAGTTCGTCGGAGGGTCGAGAGTGGCGCGCGCTCAAGGAACGTCATTGGATGCATCTTTTGTGACGCAACGGGAATCTTCAGTCATTTTTTATCGAAACTCGATAGATGAACATTGTTGTCAAACAAAAGCTTAAGTTTTTAAAATTCGAAGCGAATCGTGATGGGTAATTGTGTTTCTGGTACAAAAACAGTAACGGTTGAGCCTCCTTTACGAACAAGCAGTGCTCTTGAGATTCCAGTTACAAAGGCGTGCCCAGTTGACAGGTTAAACGAGAATGAGAAGAGCGAAGCCAAGATTAACAAAGAGCGCTCACATGAATCCCTTGAGCTGCAAAGCATGTCAGTATCTGACGAATTTGAAAGCACAGAATTGGACCTGTCATTCAGTAAAGAGGAGAGCGTGGCCGAAGCCAGTATCCATTCAGATCCAAGCAGCTGCTCGGCGGTTTATACGCGCTCGAATTCAAGCAACTACACCAGACGTTCAACCCTCAGCAGCTTCACAAACAGCACTTCCAGCAAGAGACCAAATACCATCGATACAGTTATACCAAAGAGTGAATATTCAGTCGACGAGAACTCCAGAAGCAGTCAGATGCTAAGTTCACGAAGCTCACAAAACTCAGACGGGTTAAGTCTAGACAATCTACCTCGAGTCACCGAGTCTGGAAACTTGGACTTGGAGAGATTCCAGGAAGTAGTAATGAGCAAAATACGCAAACTGAGCGCAAGTACGAATGACAAAGCAAAGCGAAACAAAGCTATCAGATTGATTCACCGTCTCGATAAGGCTGTGGTGGAAACGATGAATAAAGTGAAAAGTTCCCGTGCGCGAAGATCTGCAAAGGTGTCTCCAGCCATCTTCGCACAAGACGACAGAGGAGAGCAGAGAACACTTCAAAGTAACGAAGGAAAAGCGGCTGAAAACTCTGGATGTGACATTCTAGTTGTTAGTGATTGCGAGGAAAATTAGAATCGCTTCGTGCCAACCAAGTCGAGCGAAAAAACAGAGACGAAAATAGTTATCCGCTTCAGCGAAGAGAAATCACCTGAAGTTTCTAAAGAACTGTTATTTTAAGATGAACAAATGAACAAAAATGGTACTTCGACAGAAATATTCAAAGCAATGAGTACAAAGAAGAAAAAATGACATTTTGCGGAAAGCACCCTGAACTGAATTATGGACAATAAACTGCATTGTAATAATATGTAATGTAAATATAAAGTAAAGTTGTAAAGCAAAGTTGTAACTATTTGTAGCAATATTTCTGTATTAAAGATACTAGCATGAAAACTAAGCGATTGGGTTTTTTTTTCATACTATTATAAAAAATTATGATGAAAATGCAGTTAGGCCTGAATACAGTTTAAGTGCGCTTTCATTTTTATAAAACTAAAGTTGTATCCTCGCAGCTCTATAAAGGAGATGTGATAAAAAACAAAATACGAAAATAATTATGAACGACAGCATATGTGGAACTTTTTATGATTTTGTTGGCAAGAAAGTAAAAAGAAAGCCTCGGCGCACATGCAGTAATGAATTGCCACATCTCGCAAAGAAAACATCCACCCTACCTATTAATTCACAATTCTTCCTTGGGAGTTCCCCATTTCTGACTTACTTTCGTTTTTACGATGGACAGTCACAACAGACCGAGACTCTAATTAAGGCGAAAGTTGAATGATCAAATTTACTAAGTGATTTTTAGAGAGCTTGAGACTGAGAGGAAAAGTTTAAAAGTTCAGGAAAAAACGACTCAGAGAGGTGAGGTTAAAGCCTGGTTCTCACTAGCGACGCAAGCATAAGCGCAAGCAACATACGCAGACTCAGTACTGCATTTATCACCG
>JAAAQI020151532.1:0-10689 GCA_011800005.2 Stichodactyla mertensii | reverse complement strand
TTCAAGGATTTCTACCACTGAATACTAAAATTTCAAATGGTTGATATTTTCACATGTGAAAAATATCGTATTTTTACGTGTGCTGAGATACGAGCATTTCTCAGTGGTAGAAATCCTTGTAAAACACTGTAGTTTATATAATAATATATTTTACATTAAAATGTCTCTTCCCAAGTGTTAACGAGAAAGAAAGAAATCATGTTAAGGGGAAGGACATGAACTAAAATAGCTTTGACCACGATATTGTTACGATGTTGTTATTGTTGTTTCATAAAAGGAAAACATTACACTGCAACCAAGAGCCCATCCCTCCAAATTTATTACCCGAAACCCGGGGGGGGTGGGGGTGGGGGTGGGGTTACCCTTTAGTACGGAATATTTACCCTTTAAGTTATGCATTCATAGGAAATACTGGTAGAAAAACATTTTTATTGCGAGCCATTTTCATTTTTTTTTTGTACCTGATCGTTTCCTGTTTGCCATGTAACATGAACCAGAACCAAGGCAATAAACAGCGAGAGAACATTCAACTTCACCATCGTGGCGGCTCACTGAGTGCTGAAGGCTAGCTATCCTTCTGGTGTCTGACGGAAACTGATATTAGCAATCAACAAGGCGTATTTATGACAAGCCACGAGTGAAAGTTCTTAAGAGAGGCTGAACAGATGACATTTTAATTCAAAATTACTGATTATTTGACAATCTGAAATCAAACAGAGCTGTTAAAGTCTGTCGTTGCTAGCTTGGAAAGAATGCGTGTAAAAAATTCACCCAAAGCATTCGTTTCTTCTTGGCAATAGGTTTCAGAAAGAAAAGAATCCTTCCGTGGCTCTGTTTGATTGTCAATTAAAGTCTGAGAGGTGTAATTCAATACTATAGTGCTTTTAAGTTATATATATTTTTAAAAAACTATAACAAATTAAAAATATTAACCAACAGTGCCAAAAAAACCCCACAGTGTTAGACAAAAATAACGCTTTTGTTTGAACTTTAATCTTCAAGACAAAAGACGACTTTAGTAAACAATTTTCCAGCAAATGGAAATGCTCTTATTCCCGCTTTTCTTTTATATTGATATTTTAATAGTTATTTCAATATTTAATATTTTTTCAACAGTCAATGTCATATTGAGAAAATTTACCGAAATGGAAATTATTCTAAACATATCATTTAAAAAGTCTGCCAACTAAACCTAAGGGACCGGTCATCAATTTAATAGAGGAGGGGGGAGGGGGAAAGGCTGGTACAGATATGGGGAGTGCCATTATTTTTCATACAAACGCAAAGGGGGGGTCACAAAAAATTGTGCGAGTCAGAAGCGTTTTTTTTGGGGGGGGCGGTTATAATAATTCATGCAATTTATTTAGGGGTACCAACATTTTTTTGCATCAGGAAAGGGGAGAGTACCTTAAAAACATGAAGATAAATAAATAAATAAAGTGCACCAGCCCTCCCCCTCTAATTTATGACCGGTTCCTAACCAATCATATTAAACAGCTATTTAAGTCAGGCATATTTGTGAAGTATTTACACTGCCACACCGAGACATTTTTCAGTGTTGAAAAGGGAAAGTAATCGAGAAGTCTGGGGAAATTTTCACAACTTTATTTAAAAACTGTATTTGTTTTCATTTTGGCCACCAACTTTTCCATTCTCAGTGTAGAGGATCACGTACGACATTAACGCAATGTTTCACGAGACGAGAAGAAGAAACAGGAGGGAAAAAGTGAGAGCTTAAAGAGAATAAAGACAGAGAAAGTAATCGAGAACTCAGAGACTTCGTCCACGCTAATGTGTTTTCGTTTGAAAACGCATACTTGGCGATGGATGCGTTTTGGCCTTGCGTCCACACTAAAACGATCGAAAACGTTAAGCGTTTTCATCGAAAATGCATACATTTAAAAACGCTCTCGAAAGTGGAGACATTTGAAAATGGAGGCCTATCGTATTAATGTGGACAGGCGAAAACGGAGGCTTTTAAAGACGTTGACGTCATTGAATGGGTGCCGCCGGCGGATAATGACAGAAATGTCTGTATTTGGCATGCGTAGACAGTGACATTGTGTTATTTCCCATAGTATCTGCGTTTTGATCGTTTTAGTGTGGACGGGCGAAAACGCCGCGAAGTCTCGATGCGTTTTCGGTGAGACGAAAACGGAACCTTTCAAAAAAGCATCAGTGTGGACGGGGTCTTAGTCTGGTGAAACTTTTACATCTTTAAATAAAAAAATTCCTTTGATATCATTTTGACCTACAACTTGTCTTGTAAGAAACAGAAAGAAAAAGTGAGAATTAAAGAATTTAAAGAGAAATGGGAAGAGATAGAGAGTTCTTTTCGTTTACTTTTTATAGTGTTCAAACAGAATGTTAAGCGCATGCGTTATTCACAGTGTAATTGGTTTTTCAGGTGACTGCTAACCTTGTACGGTTGCTTAGCAACTAATTTGAAATCCTTTTCTACCTTTTTGGATTCACAACTTTAATAGAAATGGACGAGAATCTATTTTAAGAACATATATGATTCCTCTTCAAACAATCATACACATAATTGCGTCTATTTTTAAAATACTTTTTTATTTTTTACGATGGACAAAACAAAACACGTATACCTATAGTTTGCCTAAAATTGCCATTCTAAACACCATGAGAAGTATTAACGTTCCTGTTTGATCCCCGCAAGTAACTAAGGGGTCTAATTATACCGAACGTTTCGGTTACGTCTGACGTCCTATTTCAAACTTCTTGGGAATAAGATTCTTCGTTTGAGGTAAATCCCTGGTATTAGAAAGTTTAAAAATCTCATTACGGCAAACTTGGCTGACAAAAAAATTATTTGGAATTGAGAAAACAGAGTGGAAAGAATTTCCAAGTAGAAGACAAACTCAAGAACATTCGTCTTTTGAAAAGGAAAATGTTTACTTTGAAGAAAGGAATAAGTAGAAAACATGATGAAAGCATGATAAGTTTGTCGTTTCTGGAAAGAAAAAACGTGGATGGCTTGGATGGCTTGTGCGTGCTGCCTGCTAAGCGAGACGAGACATCAGTAGATAGATTAAACAGCTCGGACACACAATGGTGAGACGTTCCCTGAGAAGTTGCTTGCAACGGGGAAATCGTGCGTCCACCCGTCTCTACTTTTACGGGTGGACGGTCCACCCGTAAAAGTAGAGACGAGTCGCGCGCAACAGTTGCATAGTGCGATTTCCCCATTTACTGCGATAATTACGCGGGCGACGAAGTTAAAATATCAACGTGCAAAACGGCGTTTTCGCTGCCGTCAATCAATTTTTGACTGACGGCAGTGAAAAAAGCAAATTCCAACGAGTAACTTCCAACTTCGGTGTCCGCAAAATTATGAAAATCGCAGTAAAGCAGCGTCGCAGGGAACGTCTCATCGTGTGTCCGAGCCTTAAGCGTTGACCACACATACGAAAGCTTTAATTCCAAAAAAAGCCACCATCTGTATTTATGACTGCATAAGAGGTAATAAGCCTGTTCGTTAAATGGCTCATCAGATGGCTTCCGTATTGAAAGGTGGTGATTGTATGATGTACACATTCTCGCTTAGTTTTCATTGGTGCGGCCGATGGGAAGCCATTTGAGAGCACTGGTACCATCTGTTCCTCACTCATGACAAATCTGTTCAAGTCCATAATGAGTGAAGCGCTTAGCGAATCAAGGGTAACAATTAGCTGTCGAAAATGAAGTCAACTCCATCAACTCGAAAGACAAGAAAAGCTCTCCTTTATGCTTTGGAAAAGACATCTCATATTAAATCGCCTAATGAAAAACGCTTTTATGTTGGTGATGCTTTGTTTTTAATGATGATACGTTCCTTTCGTTGCTAATCATCTTAAATTAAAAATATTTAATGAATCGCAATAAAGTGTTTCACTCAAATGTCCCATAATAATTAGCCGAAAATCTTTTGCTTCCCTTTCGGAGAGTTCTTTTTTTAAAACTCTGTAAAATATTTGAAAATGTGTACGTGCAATATAGCTATAAATTCACTTAACGTTGTCGCTGAAAAAAGCCTTAAGCCTAAAGGTTTGAGAACCGAATCATGAAATTTTTTTCACCGTGACTTTGTTACAATAAGAAACCCACTGTATGCTCGCAAATCCTACAACTTGGACAAATATTCCTTAATCAGTTCTTAGATAGCCTACAGCGAAGTTTGTTGGTAAACAAATGGTAAATGAAAGCTTTAGGCTTTTTCAGCGACAACGTTAATTATTGAATTAGCTATATGTGTTCACCTATACGCATATACTGCAACAGCCTAACCACATCAGTTGATTTTTTTCGATTAAAGTATTATTTTATGAAGTCCTTTTTTGCAAACTTTTTTCTTCTTTCCAACGAGATTCATCTTAATCATTTTCAAATTAAGAAAACTCAATATAACGTAAGATCAATTAGAAACAATAACAGCTGTAAACTCTTTTAAGAATCAAAAAATTGTTGTCATAATTGTGCTTATTTGGTATAATAATAACAAGGATAAGAATTTTGAAAATTGGAATATCATAAAAAGTTTTCGACTAAAAAGTCATCTTCAGTGTGATCTAATTTGAATATACAAGTTTAAATAGTTTATGAAATCCCCGAGGAATAGAGGTTTGTGAGTGTTGATAGCACGTGATCAACCTAATCTTAACAAACAAGTACAATGTTTCATCGCAAACCTCTATCCCTCGGGGATTTCATAAACTATTTAAACTTGTTGTATATTCAAATTAGATCATACTGAAGATGACGTTTTAGTCGAAAACGTTTTATGATATTTTAATTTTCAAATTCTTATCCTTGTTATTATTAAATCAAAAAAGTATCAATACGTTTCCATGGTAATGTCTTTTTGTCTATTTATTCCTTTAATCATTTTAAAACTATTTTTCCTTCGTTAAGTTGCCGATTGTTTGATTAGGTTGATTTGCTCAGCGTTCGTTTAAAAGCTTCGAACAAGACGAACGCGTCATTCACCTCAGTTTTCAGTTCGGATCACCTCATCGTTAGTGAAAATGGCTACAGCATTATCACTCGCTGTTCTTACTATCTCATTGGCTTTTGCTATTACTGTCGATGCAAAACAGGTCAGTATTAAAAACACTTTAAACCATGCATTTAATTTACTATTTAGAGTGCGGTACTAGAAGAAAATAATTAAGCCAAGTCTTGAATTTTCTTTTCCAATGGAAATGGATATCCAATTAATATAATACGTAGTAAAATTTGTGAAAAAATTAAACTTTTAAAAATTTCCCCATTTCTAAGTTCCTTAAAGACCTCTTCTTGCTATTTCTGTTCATTTCTTTAAATCAGTTTTAGTTTGCTAGTTTTTCTCTCAAAAATCGACACAAAAAAAGAAATCGCCGGCATCAACGATAGCTTGTGATCTTAAGAATATGTTCATATTGATCTTTTTCTTACTTCTAGTGTTCAAGCGATTCAGACTGCTCTTCAGGTCAGTGTTGTATGTTCTTGGACAGGGGCAGGAGAGATGGAAAGTGCACTGGTTTACGCAGAGTTGGCGAACTGTGCATGAGTGTGGTGGGTCTTTAAATATAAATATTTGAACATACGTCGATTTTATTTTATTTTATTTTATTACCATGAACACTACATTTAATCACTGTACTCCTCGGTTCTTTTCTTCTGGGTCTCTCTTTCTCGTTGCGTGGCTCTTCTTCGATCATCCTGATACTGGCGAATTTTTTGGAAAAAACAAAAGCAAAAGCAAAAGCAAGAGCAAAACCAAACCAAACCAAACCAAACCAAACCAAACCAAACTAAACTAAACCAAACCAAACCAAACCAAACTAAACCAAACCAAACCAAACTAAAGTAAACAAAGCAAAGCAAACACCAGCAAAAGCACCAGACAAACAAGCACTAAACAAGCTAAGACTGACTAAGAAGCAAATAAATCAGTGGAGGAAGGAGGTGGAGATTTAAAATCTAGAGCTGCAAATGACGTGACCTTTCTCTAAAGCGAATAAAATATCATGACCCTCCCTGTGGGTTGGTACTAACTCCCCCCATCCCCACTTTTCCTAGCATTTCATCTCATCCTTACTCTTTTATATGACTCACCCTCTTCCTTTTGTCTATTTTTTGATGACCCACCCTTTTGGAAGGCTCAAAAATGATGACCCTCCCCCTTTCTTAAACCCTCCCCTCCCCCTGCTTATTTATGACAAGTCCCCTGCAAGAACAGTAAGAGCCTACACAAAGAGTGAGAAATGACGAAGGAATGAAACTAAAAACTGTGAAAAAATTCATATTCATTTCTTTTCTTATTTCTTGCTTTCATTCACTTGATAATTAAATAAATTCTAATAATTGTAATTGTTTTTCTTCAAGTCTCTCACACGACGTGAGTAAATTGTGATGTTCGTTCATTCGGTTCTTCATAAAGATTTAAGATGCTGTAAAGACGACACGCAGTGTCGTAGCGAGGGGGGCAAGGGAGGGGGGAAGGGGGGGGGTTTGCAGGAAGAGGGACATCGCCCCCTAAAGTTTTGGGCTTGACCGTCTTTTTGATGATGTAAATGCTACCACTTTAAAGTTTTACTTTTAATGTAATTCACAATATTTCACTGTTACCTCAGCATATCGGTTAGAGTTATTAAAAAAATCAAATAGAGTGAATTTTGAGTAATTTTTGTTTCAGTTAAAAGTTTCACAAGAAAATTGCCCCCCCCCCCTTTTGCCCAGGTCTCGCTACGCCCCTAATGACACGTGATATTCAATCCTGAAATAAGATGTTTTCTATTCTTTTTCAGCCTGATCATTGTCCGCGGTGTGGTCCAGCACTAAAATGTCAACAATTTATTCCACAACCACCGGTGGGAAAATGTGTGAATGCATGAGTTATCTAACAGGACTATTCTGTGATATTGTTAAAGATTTCTAGTGGGACATTCATTACTTTATTCTTGATGTAGTTTTCATGATGTTTTACTGTAATGGGTATTGCTGAGGCTCTGTTCATTAAAATCGATACGATCTAACGTTTGTCCTTAAACTAATCTTTTCTTTTGCACTTCTGTAACATATTTGAAATGGTACGCACGCTTTGATTGGTCAAAAAATTCCAACTCCAATTTTTCCTTTGCACTTTTGTAACATATTTGAGATGGTACGCACGCTCTGATTCGTCCTTAAACTAATCTTTTCTTTTGCACTTCTGTAACATATTTGAGATGGTACGTACGCTCTGATTGGTCAAAATATTGCAACATGATTGTCTAGAGCCTGAGAATGTACGCGCACGATATCACATTCCACCACGCCTTGGAATTCCCCCAAAAACGGTATAAAAGCAATACAAATGTCCCTAGTCCCTATATATGCCGTGGAGTGACTTAAACAAATGCTCATTGTGTTCATATCGCAGTATTTAGACACCTTCAAGTGTAATTTCAAAATCTTAAGTTTATGCTGTTACTTGTCGTTCTGTACACAGCATACGCCAACGGTGGGTTTTTCAAAAACCGAGACGTTGCTTTGTATTATGGCACATCTTATCTGTGTTGTTGAATACTAGACTCATCTTCTGTTCTTCTCAAGTTTCTATTATTTTATTTAGAATTTTATGATATTGTTGCTGTAGAATTCAAGGAGAATTCATTGGAGGCCTCGGAAATTCAACGAGGAATTCCCAAGGCCTCCCATGAATTCTCCTATAAAATTCATACGACATTAAAATATATTCTTTAAAAAAAAAAAAAAAAAGCTTTTGACTATGGTACAGGCAATATGCATTGCATACTTTTACGCCTCTTAATTGCCATACTCCGTTCCGGTGCTTTTCATCCAGCATGCTTATATCACAGTATATAGACACGATATCACATTGCATTCCCTGATAATGCAGACCTTTAGAGTGCAAAGTGCAAAGTTTGATTATCCCTTCATATAGGAACAGTTTGGTTTGGTTTGGTTTGGTTTGGTTTGGTTTGGTTTGGTTTGGTTTAATGTAATGTAATGTAATGTAGTGTAGTGTAGTGTAGTGTTAGTGCAGTGCAGTGGAGTGGAGTGGAGTGGAGTGTCAGTGGAGTGCAGTGCAGTGCAGTGGAGTGGAGTGGAGTGTAGTGTAGTGGAGTGGAGTGTTAGTGCAGTGCAGTGGAGTGGAGTGGAGTGTCAGTGGAGTGGAGTGGAGTGTCAGTGGAGTGGAGTGGAGTGTCAGTGGAGTGGAGTGGAGTGTCAGTGGAGTGGAGTGGAGTGGAGTGTTATGAAGATTAGTGGAGTGTGTGGAGCGGAGTTAAACTTTTTCCTTTATCTATTCCATTGTACAGACCTTTTTAGCTTGTGCGTAATGTTCTCGAGCGTTCCAAGAAATAAAGAAACAATACTCAAGGGAATGTCACGTGGTCTGAAATGGGAAGACATTACGCCCAAGCTAAAAGGTGTATCGTGTTTCTATTTTCGTAGCAACTCGCGTGTTCCTACATGAAGGGAAGACCCAAAGTTTACAAAAAACCAAAGCTTGCAAAGACGGTGCGTTAGAGGCCGTTCATCATTTATCGGGAGGGTGGGGTGGGGGTGGGGGTGACAAAATGGAGTGGGAGTGGGGGTATGACTAAATTGTTTTGCTTGGCAAAATGTGTGGCCAATGAGTATCATAATCTAGTTTCAAACCTCTGGGTCCCAAGCGCGATGGTGGTTTTCTAGGGACTGTACTTCTCCCATACATAATGAACGGTCCTTCAGTCTTAATTTGCGTCTAAGTTAAAAAATTCACATTTCAAAACGTAAGTGGCTGTACACTGGTTTCTATTTTTAGTAAAACACATGCTCAGGACGTGGCGAGTATTATGGTCGACGTCAGCTGGTAGTTGTTCCAAGACATTGGCTTTTTTACAGAACCCCTGGGCACAAGAAAACAAAGGTATATATTACACTTGGTATACATTGGAATAATGTCAGAAACTTGATTAATTAGGAACCAAGATTGTGAGCACCACGCACTTGGTCCACAGGGTCGAGGGGACACGGGATTTAATGAACCTTTTAAAAAGGGCACCAGGAAAGTAGGGACGATAAGGGGATCAAAGTACAAGGGAACAAAATGGCGGTGTGGGTCATAGCTTTATAGTTTGAACACATTTCTTGTAATGGGCTATTGTCTAAAATACCCCAGAGCCGAAAATCGGTCCAGGAAAGATTTTCGTACTCGGAGTGAATATGCAGTTTCATTATTTTGCTGGATTTCCACCTTACCGACATTAGTGCAGAAATGTATTTTTTCCCCAGCATTTCGAGTAAGAAGCACCCTGCAGACCACACATCTTTAGATGGGGAATTATGCTAAAGAAACAAAAAAGGCAAACAACGTGTTTCAGAGATTTCATGATAGGAGTGAAAAAAGGAACCACACATCCACGGTAGGGAAATAACGACACCTGTTAGTGCCAAAGTCTGTAATTCGAAAATCTAGTTTTATGTGATCGTTATTCACAGTCACAAAGGTAGGACTTAGTCAATTTTTTTCCAGATTTTCTCCGTTTTATCTCACTATAAATGCTTGGGCTACCTCTGGTCGTACGACCGTATCAGCCCATGTATAACCGAACGTGAAAACGTATACGTACCATGTCGATTGCAGTTGCTTTGCCAAAATCGCAAAGCTTGGCTTGGAGTTTCGATGCATCTAATAATACGTTATCAGCTGAAAGACAAAAGAATTAAGAAAATCATTAACTCGTTGATGCTCCGATTCAGTAGAAATATTTATTTACAGCTGGATTTTTTCTAGGCTTGTAGGGACTAAGACAGACTACGTGACTATGCCCTCCATGCCCTTTTCTCCCTTACGCCAAAGTAAATGAAAACCCCCTTAAGCCTCCTTAGGCTTCCTACAATTTTTCTAGTGCTCGACCGGTCAACTTTAAACGGCTGTAGTTCTTATATGTAAGCACCCACAGTTTTGAAATTTCACTCACTTACGACATAAAGATTGAAGCTTTTAATGGTGTGTGTGTTTTGTTTACATCGGAGTTACCATAGCGAAACGTGTATGTCTACGTGGACATACGCTGACGGAGATCCAAAGCACTTTCTGACGTGAAACTTTGCAGACAAGTAGTCTGATGTATGAACAAGATTTGGACAGTCGAGGAGTCGTCAGGTTGTTTTCCTTTCAAAATTATTGAATCGAAATGAAGAAATTGTGAATTTGGGGCTTAAAAAAATTGCGCCTCGAATAATCCAAAATCCGCTTATACGAATTTCTGCAAACTTTGTATGCTTCTAGGCAAATTCCTAAATATTAACGCCTTGTGTGTCGTTTTAAGAGTTTAGATCGAAAAACGCATAAAATTGCTGCTAATCAAAAATGGTGACGTCATCGTTTCGTCGCTATGGTAACTCCGATGTAAACAAAACATACACCATTAAAAACTTCAATCTTTATGTAGAGAGTGAGTGAAATTTCAAAACTGTGGGTGCTTGCATATATAAGAACTACAGCCGTTTAAATTCCTTGACCGGTCGAGCACTAGAAAAACTGTAGGAACCCTCCTTAACCCCTCGTATCTCGATCTGGGCAATATAAATTTAACCGGAAGCCGGAAAAGCGCTTTGAAAATAAACTGTGGAATACGACATATACTTATTTCAATAAAGTTTGTCACCTGAAAAGCTACAAAGCTGAGACTGACAAGGATTGTGGGTATATACATA
>JAAAQI020151521.1:0-10689 GCA_011800005.2 Stichodactyla mertensii | reverse complement strand
AAAAACAATGACAGGAATACCATTTTATGTTAAAGTTGCTGCAAAAGGTACTACTTAGAAATTACTATTTGGTCCTTTAAAACTCCTTGAAAACTCCTTAAATTTTGTTGACTGACACCAGCACGAACCCTGGTTTACGGAGGTCAGAGATCGCGATCTTTCCTTCATATCGTGCTGCGATGTCATGTACAATATTGCCAAATTGTCTAAAAAGAACTAAACTAGTAAGGCTTTTTGATTCCGTCTTTAAATTCTTTCCCACAAGCCTATTCGGTGCGACTCTGGTACCAGGCTTGCTTTGAACATTGGAAAAATATAATGAGATTATCCTAAGAGTTTAAGTCAGTGCATGGCTCAAAATAACTCAATCGTTTAAGATGAGGAACAGGTACAGCGTAACCAGACTATAAAAATATATATAATCAAATTGCTGTTGATAAGATTAGCTTCTCATTTCATGTGAAATAAGAGCTTTTTAGGTAATCATCAACTGTTAATTTAGCTTTTTGAAAATGGAAAACGAATCTTTTTAAAAGATTACATCATATTAGAACGCCGTCGTGCCAACCGGGTTAAGGAAGGTTAAAGGGCTCAGAAGTTATCGTTAATTATCATCAGGATATCAGACAGAATGAGGATGCTTTTCTTCCTTAAGAACCATTCTTGCTTTATTTCAAAACAAAGCACAAGCTTTATATCTCATTATTCAGTAGATGAACCGTAATTGTCATAAATGTTTAATTTTTGAGCCGTTAACCCTCTGCTATCCCAACTAATTAGGACCCATCAAGGCCTAAAGTATATAAGCCGATGATGTTTAACGAAGAATATAACAAGACATTTAGCCTAACTGTGCATCTTCCTGTCATCTCTTTCGTTAGAACATCAGTACATTTGTACCTTCAAGGCTTTTTTGTCCGACTTATCGAGAGCAGTTCTATTCAATGCAGTAGCCTGTAGTATCGTTTCTCATATCAGAAATAACGTTCGGCAAGTAGTTTCCATAAAAAGACCCTTAATTAAAAAAGCGATTAGACATCAAAGTTTGCCGAGTTCGACAAGAAAAGCTCTTGCTTGAGTAATTGAGTAAATGACAAAATAAGCTCACCATGGATTGCCAATAAACTCGAGTTTAATATAAAAAGTTCACTAAACTGAAATTGATTTAGTCCAAAGGAACTTTAAAAAACAAAATGGTTTTCAAATTTATCTGCCTTGAGAAGGCGTTAAGTCGAAAAGAGACAAGAATGATCCTTTAGAATTATGATGGCTCTAGAAGTGTTTACCTTAGGCCTAATTCGTTTTAAGTACTGAGATAATTGCATTAAAAATGTCCCATATGAAAATCTCTTTAACAGAACAAAACCATCTCCCATGACACTGACTTGGGTGATGAGCCAATTAATTTTAATAGGCACTAGTTATAATTCTTGCTCCGGGAAAAAATAGTACATGGTTTGTGCTAATAATGGAACAACAACAACAACAACAACAACAACAACAACAACAACAACAACAACAACAACAACAACAACAGACCTGAACAACGTTCTGAGTACTTTTCCCATTTCAGTTGTTTAAGGACTTTCTTTTTTGGAAGCCTTGCTGAACGAGGAAAGAACATCCGATTCAGTGATAGTAAAATTGGTCAAGTCAGTGTGTTCAGAAATAGCGGGAAAACTTGACCAAACCGGCTTATTTGAATCCGTCTATAATGACTAACAACTCGTGTTCAATTCTTATCATATCCGTCTTATCCGCGCTCACAAAAATAACTTTTTATATTTATTTCTAATTATTTTTCCTGCTAGTTTTAACTTTTTTATAAAATATTATATTTTTGATCTTTGGGAACCCATTTGGTGTGGAGAATACCCGGCTAAACAATGATCATAATTAAACAAGAAATACTCATTCTTTTTAATCTTACGATCATTCAACGCTGGAAGTCGGTGAAGATCGCTTTAATAGTGCTCGAGTAGTAGGTGTATTCTACAAATCTTGATTACGAAAAAAATGAATAGACCGCAAAGCGTTGCCGTATCAGATAACGCAGTCACAACGCTATAATATTTCAGTAATAGTAAAATAAAGATAATAAATATTGTTTTTCTACCTTTTCCCATGTCTTATTTACTTACTTCAATGTCCTCTTAATTCCCATATTTCTTTCCTGGTTCCATTATTTTATAATTATTTTTTCTTTGTTAAATATTCCCTTCTTTTGACTAGACGCACAAATAGTAATTTTGATAATATAGGCATTCCCAGTTTTCTCAAGTGGAATTCATTATATTTTCTAGTCTAGTATTTACTTCTAAAAGTTCAGAACATTAGCAGGTTGTATTTTCCATTAAAAGAAAGAAAAAAATTATAACAGCTCATAACATTTTCGCCTTGTGCAAATAAATTTTCTCAGGACTGAAAAAGCGACCTTTTTCATATCATTTGAAATTGTCTTGATTATTCGTGAGGGGTATATTGCTAAAAACTCTTGATTATAAGCCCAAACAAAATAGAATTAATACCATAGAATCATTAGTCCCATGCACTACTAACTACGAGTATTCTTTCTTATGACTACTTAGGCAAAACTAATGGGCAGATGTTTTTCGTATTATTCCGGCAATGCCGTTGTGTCAACAGTCTTACTTATCACAGGGATTCAAACCGGCGTAGACATCGATGAATAATATTGTCCCCTTGGACTTACCGGCCTCATCGATGGATCAGTAACTTGGCCCACAAAATTATTACCGCAGATTTATGTTAAGAGGATTTGAAGATCAATTCTAATTTTTTAGGTCAGGTATATCTGGAGTATTTGGAAGAGAAATCGCTATCTAACAAAATTGATAACTAATATATAAAGATAATATTGATTGAAATAATAAAGACTGTTGAAATGGCTAAATTCTGTCTTGAGAAAAATCCGTCATCAAGCGTTGAAGAAGTTCTTAGATCTTATTGGTTAAGAGAAAAGTGTTTTTTAAAACACTTTTAAAAAAGACGCCTTAGCGGTGCTTCGGTGTTAGAATACTTAACCTTAATAATCCTTGTCACGTCCTCATACTTCACAGATAAAATATTATTGTTATGAACATAAATACAAAATAGATGGAAATATGAGGAGTATGCACATCGGGGGTCAAGTATAAAGCCAGTGTTACTCACAACACCTCTTGAACTTTCTTACCTTATAAACATCATTCATTCCCGAAAGCATATCGAAATATGTGTAGAGTTTGTTCAGCAACTTGACGATGTCCATAGGAACAACTTTATCATTGGAACAGAGTGCAGTGAAACCCACTATGTCGCTAAATAAAATGGTTACCACCTTATAGCTCTCTGCAGGCACGGGTTGATTTAACCTCAGCTTTGCAGCAACCTCTTTTGGCAAAATGGAATGGAGAAGGTCATCGGTTTTCTTTTTATGATCAATCAACTTACTCTCAATCTTTCTCAAATTGTTACTCGTCTCCTCTAGCTTTTCTACTAACTCTCTTTCTGCTCGCCGAGCGTGAGTCATGAAGACAAGGTCCCGGGTAGCATCGTGGATGGGGATATCGCTGAAGTAGAGTTTCTTTCTTCTTAAGGAATCCAAGTTAGTAACGCGCGGTGAGCACAGAAACAGCAGGCAATCAGATTCAGGAATATACAACATCTGCCCCTTGAGCCGTAATGATTCTTTAACATCCTCTGTGGTCTCTGATGTGGGACCGTCAATTATAGGAAAGCTGATAACTCCTGGTTTCGTGGTCACTATAAATACCGTATTTATATGTGATATTACAGCCTCAAAACTAAAATCCATACGCGGCCGCGCAAGATCAAAAACTTCCGTAAACACCAGGGTTTTCTGTGGCTTATATTTGATGAGACGCATGAGCGATAGGCCAGCTTGTTTAATTTGTAGCTTGCGATCGAACATAACATGAAATGGAAAAGCCTTGCAAAAGGATAGCAAACTCATGCTTTCTCCGCGCTTCTCATTTGGTTTTCGTGTAGAAGGTACATCCTTCGCTTGTCCTTCTTTGGCTGCATGACCTACTATGTCAAAAGTTTGCAAACCAAGCTTTGATGCTGTAGGACTTTTTGATTCAACTTCTCGAATAGCGAACGTAACATGGTCATTATTTTCATCTACATCCTGATGAATGTCGCATGTCATTTCTGTGTCCAACAGCTGTTTAGCGATCGCCTTGACAAGCCCAATGACAATGTAAGAAAGTCCAGGACGTTTGGAATAATAGTGCAACAACAAAGTCCCGTCATCTGTTTCCGTACATCTGAAGGACGGTGCTTCCATGCCTGGGTAAATGGATTGCAGATGATCGTGGAGAGCATCCAGATTGCATAGGAAGTCCCGCAAATTACGACCGAGAACTCGCAATATACGATCATATCCAGACTGTACGCAGTATTCCAGAAAGTGCGCTCCAAAGACTTCCAAAACAACGTTGAGTTCTAGTCCTGAACAGAAAGATAACAAACATTCATGAAAGAATACTAAGTGACAGAGACTTGACACTAATACAAATAGTATTATAGAAATACTATCGGTAGAAATTCTATGATCAGCCTTACCAAGAGTCTCGCAAGCAGCTGCTACTAAACTCAGCGTTTCTTGGTCATCGTAGATCTTGTGAATCAAATACGAGCCACCATCAAGTTCAACTCCTGCCTTGGCGCTGTGGTTGACAAAACACAAATGTCAACAACTGATGCGACACCTAAAAACCACTTTACTTCAAATCGCCAAGAAAAGAACATCCTCAAAATTACTGTTTGAGAATAAAGGAAGTTAATACGTACACTATCTGTCTCCAAACTTCTTCGCCGAACTTGCCGATGACAAGATCAGCCAAGGCACAGTGGATGAAGCCATACTAGCAAAATAAACATAATTTTAAATAAAACACCAGGACCAATTTCATTAATTCGCTTGTTCGTTTGATTGATTATGTCTACCTACGTACCATTTTCGTTTCTTCTTGACGACCAGTTTCGCTGATCTGATGCTTTAGGGCATGGATGTAGAGCAGGATGCCAAATTATTACTATCGTACTCGTCTGCAAATGCGTGTGTCTCTGAGTCCCGATGATTATACGTGCGTTACATAAGGGTCACGTGTGTTTTGTAGATGGAAAATCTGCTACTGAATCATTTATTTTTGCTTTAATTATATAGTTCATGTCAAATATTCGTAGATCGGTTAACATCTAGAGGTTCGTTGAACTTTAAAGAGTGGAGACTGATTTCACTAGTCAACCGAGGTTGATGGAAGAGGTAACATTTTGACGGAACGCCGACAGAACTACATTTCAAGAGATTACATTGCTTGACAACAGCTTGCTCGAGTGTAATAACTCACTTGTGAAGAAACGCGCGACGGAATATTCAAGACGTCTCAAGTGACAATGCTATTTTACCAAACACAAGCGATGACAGCTTACAACAAACATCTCAAGCAATCATTTTGAGTTTTCAACGCCGATGCCATTAATTATTATTATTTCATATTCAAGGTTCCTTTAGTAATATGTGCAAATTTGATCGTTATTTGTCCTCAGGCAAAAAATTTCAAAGATTATTTGAATGTAAATGAAGTGTTTCAGATTTCCCAGCTCAAAAATCAAGTGCAACCCCTGAGACAACTTAGCTTTGTGATCACTTCTTGACAATTATCACTCGTATCAGAAAAAAATGCTGTAGGCGAAATTTATGCGTCTTTCCAAGATTGCCTCAGTCACTTTATTCTTTTAATCTTATTTTTTCTTTCCTTTTTCATTTTTTCACTTTCTTATTTTTAATCTGGTTAGCGAAAAATATTCTGAAACCTAAATTTGTTTGAAAGAACTTTGTTTGCATACATTAATATTCACGTACAATCTTATTGTCATCTAGTTTATAATAAAATTTACCCCTAGGAAATCATTGAATACTGAGGATAAAGCGTGGTTAAGAACCAAATCCCTTTCTTAGCAAAGGACTCTTCTTATTACTAACTGGCCCCGCTCCATTAATCTACTGGTAATCCGATATACACGTACAACTTCTGAAAAATGATACCACCATCGTTTATCGTTTTTTCTAAATTCTGATAGGGTATCGCAAACATGAAGAAAAGTGAGCACTCCCTTTTCTATTAATAAAAAATTTCAGCTGCATATATACATATGTTGTTAGAGCGAATTTCGTATGAGTGGAAAACGGTACGGCAAATTCATAATACTGCGGCTGTACCTTAACTTTACCGCAACCGGTAGTAGGCGTTATATTGGGAGATTTCCATACATCGGTTCACTGGTCAAACACAAAGCATTCAGCCGAGGCTTCAAGGGGATATTTGTATAATCCTTTGAAACTAAGGCCACTGGACCTTGACGCCTCGCTTGGGAGCTGTGTTTGGCCAGTGAACCGATGTATGGAAACTGGTGAATTTACCAAAAAGAAAAAAAGAAAGCCATTTCAGTGTTACTACTGGGTACGTGCTTAAGTCAGTACCATACGTAACTGATTGTCCTCCTCCTTTACTTTTTTCGAGGAGGCTAAAGAGGTTTCTCATTTCATCGTCGAGTAACCAGGGAGTGCTTTAGGAATGTCAATATAGTCATCAAATGTTTAGTTGAAGCAAACTGAGTTTATTTTCCTTGAAAAAGGAACAAACATACTTGACTCTGACTATAATTCATAATATTTTTGCAAACCTTTAATACGTTTCTTATTCCAAGACAAAATGAGTTCCTTCCAGGGAAAAACTGACCAATTCAGTTTTTCGCTATAGAGTAAATTAAAAAACTGCTGTGATTCTTTAGTTTTTGGGTCAGTTCAAGAGATCGCCTAGATATATATGTATATACTTACGTGATACATTATTAACAGTATAAAACCACTCAGTCAACGAAGATACTGGCATTAATCAGTTTAGTGGAAAAATTTTTCCCAAAGAGTTTAGTTAATCTCCTTCAGCTGCGTTTTTTCCTAAAATATTGTATACAATGCATTATACAAAACTTCTAAAATTGGTTTTAGCAGTTGGGTGCGTTGTAAATTGCAGCCTTTCGTTTCTACTTCGGTTCATTTGAATTGAAAGTAGATTTTCTAAGCTATTCATTAACCCGAATAAAGATGAATTCTTCTCCAAGACAAAAATACAATAATTTATTCCATTATATAGAAATAGGTGAATCATGCACGTTGTCATGCACGTAAGGTTGTAGTACTTTTTTGAAGTTGAAACACTTATACACATGCTCGATTAAAATGTCTCTTTTTCTTACGGCTCTGCGGCAAATCGGAGAGATGGTAGAGCCTAATGACTGAGGTAGATGATGTGTTGATTATTCTTTGATAACGACCTGTTTGAACTAGTACCACTTCTTGAACCAGTATCACAACCTGACAACTATATTCCCATGTGCTTGGCTAAACTAAATTACTCACCTTAGCTTATATACATTTTGTAATTAAAAATACTAACGAGAAAGAAAAACTTTCATTATTACAAACAAGCCGATAATTACCCTCGGATCTAAAATTGATAAGGAAAAAAGAAAGAAAGAAAAAAAGAAAGACGTTTCTTTATTTGCTGCGCTTCAGGAGAGAATTACCTCATATTAAGAAAGCAATCGTCGGAAACGCGGTCTTAACTTTTGACGCCTCATTAGCTGCGCATAAGCGCACGAACGAAGATCGTGCTCCCAAAATGTACTTTTATCAAGGGGGGAAAAATTAAAAGTGATCATACTGCAAAGAATGGCTGTACTAGTAGCGTCTCAGCAAGCCCTCAATATCCAAATTTTCAATAGCGTCAATAAATGCAGTGCAGTTGCAAAATCTACTGAATCTCTTCGTTATAATCGAAGCCGCGTCATCTCTTTACATTGTTTATGAATATAGTAGTCCGTCACAGTATTGTTTCATTTTATGATCTCAGCCAGTAGTTTACGTGGAAAAAAGAATATTTTTTTATTACTTCGTAAGCTCAGTGCCGGGCCAGTCTGGTCAGAGCACTCGGGTATAGCATCACATCAGCTTTTATCGTAACTGAACTGACTAGCTGTCAAAAAATGTTATTTATTCATTGTGATCTGATCCCAATTTCAGGAAAGAATGCTATTTTATTCACTTCTATCCCTTTGATGACCTCTTCGCAGTATATTACTACAGAAAACCCTTTTATTATGTCATAGCTTCTTCATGCGTCCGCTTTCATTCGTGTAAAATGGCCAGGTTAGGGAATAAGCTTTTCACATTTTCCTTCCATCTGCATATGTAGTTTGCCAGACCAAGATAAACAGAAATAAAAGTTTAAAGTTATAGAATATGTTTTGTTTGTCATTGGAAAATAGATGTGTGACTATTACCCTATGTGCTTACAAGAAATTACTTGATATCAAATGCACTTAGAAGGAAAATGACTTGCTGCACAGCTCATAAAATAAGTTCTACAATAATCCTAAATGAAGGAAACACATGCTAAGAGAATGGAAATTGAAAAGTGCAGTGAAAGACCTGCCATAGGTGATAAGAATGGGCAAGGTTTCTGTTGTCTAAAAAACTGAAAAAGCAACATGCATATGTTATTCAGGATTACTCTCTGCGATACAGATCACGTTGAACCGACACAGCTGTGCTAATGGCGCGCTTCATTTATCAAAGGTAGAAGGTTAGGTAGTGATAATTCAAGACCATATACCCATATACCATATTAACAAGAAAAATTGTCACTGATTGATTTAGCAGTAGTTAAGTTCATCACGACAATGAAAGGAATTAACTAGCCTTTTATTGTAGAGAAACTTAGGAAAAGGTTTGCTCGAGCGACGTCATCTGAAGAAAGGCGCGATGCTTTCTCACTTATAATTTTTTAGTATTTTAGCGTAGATCTCGTATTGCGTCTGTTGATCTGCTATGAGACGTGTTCGTTTTTTTTTTTTACGTTAATTAGTTGTCAAGGGTCTGTGCCTCATCGACACACATACCTTCATAATGAACAGACCGATTGAAAACGTTCAGTGGCGCTGATATTAACGAACTAAGAACTCAGTGACGATATATTCTATAAGACTGGAGAACTCTTATATTATAACAAGACTTCCTACCTCATTCATACAACCCCACCCATCCCCAGCCCTGAGAAAAGAGTCGTACATTATTTCTTATTGCGTGTGCTAATAAACAACTCTACTATTAACCTAATCTATTTAAACCTCCACAACATAGATCAGACACAGAGTGTAAGGAATAAGACTACGACAATCGACCCTTCCTGAACCTAAAAGTGGCTTAGACGTTATTATTTAGCGTAAGTACGTGTAGTAGTACTTCACAGGTCGTGTGCACTTTATTAACCAAACTATGGGTGGAGGGGAGGGGCCTTAGTGGGGAATCCTAATTATTTTATATAAAGAAAACGTTTTGGTTTTTTTTCCATTCAGAAACTGTTCCACAAAGGTTTCTTGTTTGCACCTGGACAAGTTCACCTTGATTCGAAGAGCATTATGGGTTGTAAAGTTGTAGTATAAAGCTTTGAAGTGTGACGTCATTCCAATGCAAAAGCTAAGTTATTATTTTTTTAACTCATGTATAACCTTTACTCTCTAAATACAAAGTCAGTATCCTTGATTTCTATTTCTGATGAGTGGCTCTTTTATGTTGGGTGTAGAAAACTTTCACTTTTAGTCTCTTCCCTCCACTTGATTTCGCAAAACAAATCCCCACAATATTTTTCTGACATCCTTGTCTTATGGATTTTTTATTAATCACGTAGTGAAAGGTTACCATAAAAGTAATGTGTGGTCTGGTGACGTTTACAGAAGCCCTAACCAGGAATATACGTACAGTAGAGCTAAACGGAGAAATGTACAAAATTTAACAAGGGTCATTAAAAGAGTGTCGACCCTAGCTCAAAAGATTATAGCCAATAACAGTATTAATAAGGTAGCTATTATGAAATATTGGTTTACAATAGGTGAATGTACCACTAGATAATGTATAAAAATGTAGTACACAATTAATTGTGTCCGAAAAAATTAATTACGCTTGGTGCCTTCAAGATGATTTGAAATGTCTACACAGTGATCTGACTAAATCTTCAGTGTTCAGCCCAAACCGAGCTTGACAATGAGCTGCAATATGTGGTATAAAACAAATTAGATATCTACAAATCCTTTTATTATCAATACTTAACACTGATTTTTATCATTCTTGGATGTTAAATATAGCTAATTCACTTAACGTTGTCGCTGAAAAAAGCCTAAAAGCTTTTATTTATCTTTTGTTTACCAACAAACTTCGCTGTAGGCTATGTACGAATAAAGGAATATATGTCCAAGTTGTAGAATTTGCAAACATACAATGAGTTTCTTATTGTCATAATGTCAGAGTGAAAAAAATTTCATGATTCCGCTTTCGAAGCTTTAGGCTTTAGGCTTTTTTCAGCGACAACGTTAAGTGAATTAGCTATATGTGATTGTAATAAAAGAATGATAAAAATCAGTGTTGAGTATGGATAATAAAAGGATTTGTAGATATCTAATTTGTTTTATACCACACGTATTGCGAAGCGCCTAGAGCACGACTGGATAGGCGCTATATAAATGCTATTTATTATTATTATTATTATTATTATTATTATTATTATTATTATTATTATTATTATTATTATTATTATTATTATT
>JAAAQI020151510.1:0-10692 GCA_011800005.2 Stichodactyla mertensii | reverse complement strand
GAGAAACACTCCTACGGAAGGATTACACAGCTCCCCTGCACAACGACTCTTCAACCGTCGAACAAGAACGCTCCTTCCTACTACACTGCCACTGTTGCAGCCAGAAGCCCAAAAGGACACTGCAGAAAAGATTCGAGCACGCAAAGCAAAGCAGACCTACTACTTTAATGTTGGCACGAAAGAACTTCCAGAGCTTCAAGTAGGTGACTGCACTGTGCGTGTCAAACCTCTACAGCCTACTCACGCTCATAAACCCTGGGTAAAAGCCAGAATTCAAGGAAATTCAGAAATTCTTAGCTACGAAGTTCGTACCGAGGACGGAAAGCTGTATAGACGACATGGAAACAGAAGACACCTAATCTCTGCCCCTCCAATACCAACAATGGCCTCTCCAGCCAATGACTGTGCTGATGAGCACTCTGATGATAATACAAGCAACCCGCAAGAGCCTCCTCCCCCCAGGAGACACCTACCCTCAGTGCTCCAGAGGTACCGGCAGCACCCTACAAAACACGTGCCGGAAGAGTAACCAGAACCCCAACCTACTTAAAGGATTACCAGACTTGAACACTACAATCACAATGTACAGATGTTGAAGCATTTTCAGTTTTTTTCCCTTTCTTATATACGCTATTGTTTAAATTCAAATTATATCATATTAATCATTTTTTTTTTGCCTCCACGTCTCAACCTAAAGAAGGGGGATGTAACGATATATGACATGTAATTAGATCCTCAAGGATCATATTTCTTACGCCGAGTCTAGATGAGTAAAACAATAAATCTGTGCAACACTCCGTCCATTTACTTCGTCTATTTACCTCGTTTAATAACCATACAACGTTAGAATATGGTTGACTCAGACTTCCAGCAAATCAAAAAATGAAAATAACTCTTGAAATATTAAACTGATTTCAATGAAACTTGTCATGTTTATAGTACGAACCATAATACTCAGCACTGTAAAATATAATGAAATGAAAAAGGAAATTTTTCGTGTCATATACACTTTAATACTTAAGGATAAATTAAGTAGCACATTCCTTGTCTTTTCTGTCTTTCTACGTCTTCCTTTTACGGCTTTCTCTCTAGTTCAGTTCTCTTTTCTTTCATTGTTTCTTTCTTTCTTTTCGCAAAGTGCTGTTCAACACGAGAGAGATGGGGCTTATATTGACTTTTGTGAACCTCAATAGAGAAGTCATCATAAAAAGACAATGACAAGAGTGTGATATTAAAACTAGAAATAGGTTCACTGAGTAGTGATCATCAGAGTGAGCGGCACTAAATTTTCTAATCAATCAGTCCGTTGTGATTTTTTTATGGCCGGCCCTATGTGCAAGCACATTTGGCTACCTGACAAGTCTTGAGAAGTCCAAAACTCTTAATCAGAGTGATATTTCATCTGTGAATTATCTAAAAACCACGCGAGAAATGATTTTCGAAAAAAGAGGGACCGCAGGTTATGACAAACAATGCTTTGCGCGATTTAGTTGTTCGTTCACCCACCATGCACCTCTAGATAACAATAACAATAACAACAACAACAATAATAATTTTCCCAATACAGACCTCTTGGGAATACGATTCTTTGTTTGAGGATTATCCATATTAATGTCTCTTCTCAAGCGTTACTATTAAACAAATGAAAAAACCCCAAAGGAATGACACGTGACCTGTGATAGGAAAACATATACGTTGTGGATAGAGCAGATTTCATGACTGTGAAAAAGTCGCGGCACTAACACGACGCGGACACGGTCAAGGCGCGGCAAGGAACTTCAAAATTCTAGAAAACGTCACGGTTGCGGCAAGGCACGCTTAGGGACCGTTCATTATTTATCGAGGGGGGGGGGCTTGGTGAGAAATTTTTTAAATGCTGGATTTTTTTTCGTGCATCTTCCCAAAGTGATTGCTCGTTTTTCTCGCCCCGCCATAAATATCATTTTTTTTACTTCATTACCTCTAAAAAAATTCAAGCCCCCTCCCTTTTATAGCCTTAAAAATTTCGAGGCCCCCCAATTTCTCACCCAATTTCTGATCTCTGATAAATAATGAACGGTCCATTACGGCACTGACCGTGCCGCGACTTTTTCACAGTCATAAGTCGAAATCTGCTCTATTTACCCATGTGACTTGGTGACGACACTCTTGTCCCTAATCACATGAGAAGCTACGTTTATCATATATCCAAGATGGCGGACGTGGAGAGTCGATTCGAAGCTGCAGTGGATGTTATTCGTTCCATGCCAAAGAAAGGTACTAGTAACTATATAGTATTCTTGTTTACATTTTCATTTGTTTTTTATTTTAAATTAATATTTATTTGATTTTCGTGTTTTAGGAGCATATCAGCCTTCCCACGAAACGATGCTAAAGGTTTGTTTTAAAGCTTTAATAAGTGATGTTAATCTTTGTATTTCCCTTTTTACCTAAACAGAAACAATCCCCGAATTAAACAATGTCAAAATAAATAAACATTACTGGGCGTTACGATTGTTGGTGTTAGACATATGGTATGGAAGTTTACACTACTTCTGAAGTTGTGCAAAGAAAAACAAAAACAACTAGACAGGATTAAACCTTAATTGAAGTCTGAAATGTTTTTTTGACATCAAGCTTATTTGTTTAAATCGTGTGAGGTTTCAATGCTTCTTGTGGATTACAACGCAGTCCAGTGCATCACACAACAGTAATGTACATCTTTAATATTTTTGAAGTTCTATGGGTATTTCAAGCAAGCCAAAGAAGGACCTTGCACTGAACCAAAGCCTGGTTTCTGGGATGTTGTGAAAAAGGCAAAATGGTGAGAAGAAATGTAAAGATGGTCTTACCTGAGATGGTTTGCAACAACTGTTTTTTGCAACATTGTGTGAAAAATTGTTCTCATGTAACATGGCATGAAAGACAGTTTTCCACACAATCTCTGTCACATCAACATGATGTAAATTTTGAATTGCCATCACAAACTTGCAACTTCAAATGAAAAATTTTGTTGTAGTCCCTTCATGTAACATCTAAAAAATAATAATTGAATGAATAAGAGTGAATGGTTTGAACCCAAGTGTAAACAATGTTGGTGTTGTGTGATCGTCCAGATGATCACACAACACCAACAAAATAATAATTCTTGGGATTCAAATTTAAAAGTACTCATTGTGTATGTTAATGTTGCAGGGAAAATCATTAAGTTTAATAACCTTTGTGATGATGACAATTTTTGGTGTGACGTTACTGCACAAAAGATCGTCATTATGAATTGTCTTGTGCACCACACCTTAATGCTAGTATGATGATGAGTATGTAGGTTGTGCACATGGACTTGTCAATTTCTTCTAGTGTCTGCTAAGTATATTCTTAAGAAAGAACTGCGTGATCTTTGTAGCATATCTTCAAAATATCCATACTGATATCAGAACTCAACAAGGACTAGCCATGATTTTCCCTGTTTAAAATATACCCTGTCTATCCTTTTTTACTTTCACCACTTGGAAACCAAAACTTTTAAGATTAAAATCCCTACCCTGCTTCAGGTTGGGAAATGTTCTCTGTAACTGTACACATTTGTAAATTATATCAAAAATAATATGCAAAATGTCTTATCATGGTGACATATCTCCCCCTTAAGGGAAGCTTGGTCATCTCTTGGTAATCTGTCGAAACAAGATGCAATGGAAAGTTACATCAATGAACTCAAAAAGGTGAGCCAATCCCTCTCTTAGTTGGGTGAGGAGGGGGAAGGGTAGTCTCCTTTGCAACCATTATCTACCAATGCATATGATGGCACACACTTAACAGTTGGAAAGGAATGCTTGGCTTGAGTGAGCAGCTGTTAGTGGGGAAGGAAATTTGACTGACACTAATAATGGCTGTGGAGGAGACTAGGGGAAGGGTAGTTGCTATAGTTATAACTTCTTTTGTTACTGAGATAGCATAATACATGAAATACAATCCATGGCAAACAAATGATGAAATTATATGACAATATGAAGACAACAGTGGTGCAGTGAAAATTCTTGCACAGGATAATTGGTATTGGAATTATGGCACAATTTAACTTCGGACTAGTGCTGACAGCAATGAGCTAGAGTTAGTCTTGTAGCTTACAAAATCACAATTATCTCAGCATAAACAATACTCCTCAAAGTTCTATTTACATTTTGCAATTGAAATCAACTACCAGACAGCTCACAGTGTTTTGAAGTGACTAAAAATTATTTGTATTTGATCACTTTTTAGGTAGTGGAAACCATGCCCGATACAGAAGAAATAGCAGACTTAAGTTCGGTACTGAAATCTTTCTATGAAGTGGTTTATGAACCATTTGGTGAAGAACCACCAAACATTCTTTGCATCTTCAAGAAACCAGTTACATCACCTGAAAACATCAATGGTTATGATCATTCTAAAGATGTTACCGTCACAAATTCACAAAGTTTTGATGAAGAGTCAAATTCAGTCTGTAGTCATCAAAATGATGAAATTTCTCTTGAAAAAGTACTTGTATCTAAGACAACAGAACCACATTCAAATGATAAAATCCATGGTGAAACTGATGAAGATATCCAGCAATATGGATTCAGTAACAATAGTGACAATAATATAAATGAGCTGAGGAAAACAGAAAAAGATGCAACAGATGGGGAAAATTCATTGGGAAATAATGACAATAATATTGAGAATGTAAATGGATCAGATTTAGATGATACCTCATTGATACATGATGTACATACTGGTATGAAAAGTTTACAACCAAAGCCTCTCTATATTGTGGAAGTGAGCAACAAAAAGGATCTTTCACTTAACAAAGAAGATTCAAAGGAATACAATGATAATGGTAATGATGATTTATAGCTGTACTGTATACATAATGTACATGTATATCAAAAAGGTTGCCAGTGTTAAATCTAGAGAACATAGGACATAGATTATTCTAAGACCAAGAGTAACTATGGGCAAGCTTGTATCTTATGGACAAGTAATGGAAAATAACCAAATGTGATATGACTTGCTTGCCTGCTAGCTAGCAGCGCTGAAATTCTCAGTATTGACCACTTTCCATACATCCGTTCACTGGTTAATTACAAAGCATTCAGTCAAGGCTGCAAGGTCATTTGAAAGGATTATTCAATTTTGTACCTCATTCCTTCAATGAAATGTTTTGCATTTGACTGGTGAACTGATGTATGGAAAGTGATCAATGGACCAAATAAGAAAAGAAGGCTTACTTAATTTATGCATATTGAATATTTGGTTAAATAAATTATTAATTAGCATAAACTGAATTAAATGTTTATTTTTTTTTATCATCACCAGTACAAAATTCACAACCAAGAATAGGATTCCAACAAAGTACAGATAATGGTAAACCAGACAGCTCAACAAGTGATGAAAGTGAAGATGAAGAATTCTGTGATTCATTAGACCCAGAACATCTTTCTATTCTCCAAAGTGGAATGCTCAGTACAGCTGAAGTGAAACTTAGTGAATTGAATGGCACAGCTGAGTGTCATAATAACAGTACATCTACCAGTTCACCAGATCACCTTCCCAGTTCTTCACTGACTGAATCAGACATATCAGATATTGATAATGAGACACCAACATCTGCAAACAGGTACACAAGCACACCATTTGAAAAGAAGCCTGTGCATGTGACATTTGACCTTGAAGACAAGCCACAGTCTAACCTTAAGGATTCAGATGATAGAAAAAGTGATAAACCAGGCCATGTTTGTAATACTTCCCATGGTTACAGATCTTCAACCCATCACAATGGAGGAATCCTAAAGGTCAAACAAGCTGGAAGTGGTTATGGAGGGGGTGATGCCTCTAAAGGTTTAAGGCAACTACCAATCAGCTCAGGATTACCACAATCTGGAAGGCATCAAGGATCTATTGTAGGAAGCAATGGTAGGTGTAATTAATTGTTCCAGGTCTCACTGAAACTGTGTTAATATGTTGGAAGCATCAAACCTTTGGGAAATACTCATGGTATTAATTAATTTAACATTTTGTTATTGCCAGCAATGTTCTAATAATTGTACAGAGAGCCCAAGCTTGGATTTTGTGAATATCTTACAGTGTGTTTCACATAACTTTTGACTTAGTGAGTTCTAAAGCTTGTTCAGAATTTCTGAAGTTCAAGTTGTACTTTGGAAGTTCACAACAAACTTTGTTGGTGAACTTTGAATTTTTCTTCTTGTGTAAGTTCAGTAATTTGTTAAAATCAACTTCAAGGTTTACAATCATTGTAAACATTGAAGTTGATTTTAATGAATTACCAAACTTATGCAGGAAGTAAATTCAGAGTTTGTCAATGAAGTTCCTTCTGAACTTCCAAAGTACGACTTGAACATCGAAACTTCTGAACAAACTTCAGAACTGGCATGTCATAAGTTATGCAAAACGTACTATAAAAAAATATGCAAACAAAAATACTGTAAAAGTTTTTTATTGCATTTACATACCTTCTACTGGTAAGTCTTCTCAATCACTTTTTGAAAAATTCCCCCTCCTTGCAATAAGAAAATGGATTGAAAACACTCTAGAGGGTGTGTAAATGCTATACAAAACATTATTAGCTTTTTGTTCTCAAACATTTCTTAATTTTCCAAAACATTCATAAAATCCCAAGATTGGGCTCCCTGTGATAATTGTAACACTGAGGTGCATGGCATTACATATCATTAGTAAATTTTAATATCACTTAAGGTTTTCAATGATTTTTCTCAGTTTTCCATTCAAAAACATCAAATTGAGATTACACCAAGTAATAATTTGTAGGTTTACATTAAATATTTTCCCATTTCAAAACTTTCTTTTGGGCACACCACTGTAGCAGTATCCCTTTCATCAAAAACTAATTTTTAAAAATTAATTGTTTCTTATGTCAGCTGAAAATAGCTTTCAAGATTCAAGGATGATCCCTGGTAGAAGTGCAGGTCATAGTGATAGTGACAGTGATGATACCAGTCCTAATGGTGAAGGCTGCGATTTTTGTGGTGAAAGAGATGAAATCAATGAGAGGATTATGATAGCTTTAGAGAGACTACAGCAAGATATGAGCAGAGTATTAAGAAGGTTGGGTACGATGGAAGATGTGATGGCTTTGAGACAAGAAAGACTTCAAAATGTAAGTAAAGTGTGGAATTTGGAACAAATAAAGTATCAACAACTGGTTTTTGTGCATATAATCACAGGTTTTGTTAGTTTTTTTGGGGGGGGAGAGGGGAGTTACTCCCATATATTGCCTTTACGGGGATGTTCCTCTGGATAGGGTATAGATTTTCAGGATTTTGGTCTTAGACAAGGTATATGGTTTCAGTAATATTGTCTTGAACAGGGTCATCAGTCTTGGATAGGTCAGCATTATCTAGAGCTGACAGAGTTAACTGGGTATTCAATTTTGACTTTTTTTGTCAAAACTGATTATTTCACTGCCACACAATTTTTAGCATGTAACTTCCAACTGTGATGATGTATAGATCACCATCAGTGCTGCTACACTGTAGTCTTAGATAGGGTTATGATTTACAGTATGTTATAATGCCTGTCTTGAACAGGGTATGTTTAATTATTTCTCAGTATATTCTTGTCTTAGATAGGCTTTATATTAGCATTTTTGGATCCCAGCAGAACATCCCTATTATATCCACATCCACTGGATATGAGTAATCGTACACTCTGATTGGTTCCTCTATTACTAGGATATCAGCTCACGTCCCATGAGTAGAGAAGTAAACAAAATGGTGGAGCATTTCACCAACGTTATTTCGCTTTTTAAATTTGAAAATAATTAAAATTCTGCATTTCTCACAATCCAGTGGATGTGGATATAATAACACAATTGTTCCACTCAATCTCATTGTACATGGCTAACAGCTCACGTATGACTGGATTTCATGGAATAATTGTTAAATATTCAAGGGGCTCTTCTGTGAGGTTTGCTCCACACACTACCACTTTATTCAGTATTTATAGTGCACAACACTCAGCTTGTGTTTCTGGAGAGAAGAAAACCAGAGAACCTGGAGAAAAAACCCTTGTGGCAAGTTTTGATACACCCATCTAGTATTTCGAACTGCACTTTATCCCACACCATAGAAAATACAGCCAATCAGAATGCAGGAAAGCCATTGTCTATTCATTGGTATTCCACTCTTTCTTCCCATCACGCATTTGTATTTTCTACGGTGGGTAGGATAAAATAGTTATACAATGCTTTATTGTGGCACACAATGGAATATCCCACTTGTCACTTGTGTTTTCTTTGTAACTATACACACTCACCTAAAGGCTTGTGTGTACATGTAGAAATACAAGTGACACGTGGGAAATTCTATGGTATGCCACTCTAAAGCATTGTATAACTAGTGTATGCATGCTCTTGGGACGAAAAATGAGTGTTGTAAAATATGCTATATTCCAGTATATTTGAATTTGGATTTAACTCAGTGGTACATAGTATGTAAACTTGGATAGTATTTCTTAATGAAAATCGTGCATCATGAGGTAAATGCAAATTAAGTATAGCAATTTTTGCAATCCATGGTCTTACTTGATCATTGGCATGCATTTAAAGCAGTAACATGGATTTATCATTCTTGATGTATGTATTAATCAACTAGTGTCCAACTACCAGTACTGATAGATCATTTGCAGATAGGGTCACCGAATTACAGTCATTTTGCTACATGACCAGTTTGCTACATGCAAATGGTCATTTCACTACATGATCTGTGGTTGTTTCGATATGAGATACTGACGGCCTCTATTATGTTGATTTTAACGTTTTTACTCTACTACAATTACTGTAGTCATAATTTCAATTAGAGTCGAGATTATTTTTTCAAAGAAGCCAAGTTAATGCCGGGAACCAAATAACAAGCTTGTGTAGCAAAATGACTTGTTGATTTCCCGTTTGTTTATTCGGGGAGTTTTATGGAACCTTTTAGTAAAGTTCGATTTTGATGCCTCAGAGGTTTTTTATTTCGAGGTACACTTTTCATTTGGGCTAAATTCAGCTTTTGCATTTGGCGTCTCTTCCAAAAGTAAGGTGCATGTAGCAAAACAACTTGTTGACTTCATGCTTGTCTATTTAGGAAGTTATCATGAATCTCATATCGTAACATGTTAGAAATCTTCAATTTTGATGCCTAAGAGATTTTTTTTCGACTTACACTTTTCGTTTCAGCTTATTCAGCTCTAAACTTTCAGCTCTAAACTTTGGCATCTTTCTAAAAGTAAGTGGCATGTAGCGAAACGACAAAAATTCAGCTCTAGACTTTGTCGTCTCTTCTAAAAGTAAGGTGCATGTACTGTTTATTTAAAGTAAGGTAGTTTTATAATTTCAAAAATGTTACCCAAATTTTTAATAACATGTAAATATCAGATTCCATAAAACGTCCTGAATAAACAACCATGAAATCAACAAGTGGTTTTGCTACATGCCGCTTACTTTTAGAAGAGACGCCATTATGCAAAGTTTAGAGCTGAATTAGTCAAAACGAAAAGTGTGACTCAAAAAAAATCTCTTAGGTATCAAAATCGAAGTTTAATAACGTGTTACACTAAAATATTGTTTTGATTATAGTTGATGCCATAAAACTCTCCAAAAAAAACAAGCGGGAAATCAACGATTCGTTTTGCCACATGCCGCTTACTTTAAGAAGGGACGTGAAAGTTTAGAGCTGAAAGTATAGGGCTGAATTTTTGCCAAACGAACAGTGCACCTCCAAAAAACCTCTTAGGCATCAAAATCGAAGATTAATATAATAATATTATCTGCTATGAGATTCATGAAAAAACTCCCTGAAAAACAAGTGCAAAATCAACAAGTCATTTCACTACATGCCACTTACTTTAGAAGAGACGCCAAAGTTTAGAGCTGAAAGTTTAGAGCCGAATTAGCTAAAACGAAAAGTGTAACTGGAAAAAAAATATCTGAGGCATCATAATCGAAGATTTCTATCATGTTACGCTATAAGATTCATGATAACTTCCAGAATAAACGAGCACGAAATCAACAAGTCCTTTCACTACATGTACCTTAATTTAAATAAAGGACTGTTCATTAATTATCCCTTTGGGGGGGCTGGAGGAAAAGTAGGGGGCTTTGAAAAAATAATTTTCTCACAAAAAAGGGGGGGCTTTAATGGTTTTTGCTGACTTAGAGGGGGGGGCAGAATTATGAAAAGCGCTGTAATTGGTTCCTGGCATTAACTTGGCTTCTTTGAAAAGATTATCTTGACTTTAATTGAAATCACGACTACAGTAATTGTAGTAGAGTATCTGTTGATAAAACATTAAAATCGACATAATAGAGGCGCTCAGTATCTCATCGAAATGACCACAGATCATGTAGTGAAAATGACCATTTGCATGTAGCAAAACAACCTAATTAGCATGTAGCGAACTGGTCATGTAGTGAAATGACCAGTAACCAGGTCAAAACCTCTTGCAGGCTTTCTTCTGTTAGCACTGTCATACATGTATTCTTCTTACCTCTGAACCCTCTAGCCCTTTAGGGACTGGTCATAAAGTACAAGGGGGTGCGCTGGAAAAATCAAAACTTCCAGTGAATGAATTTTAATGGCCCACCCTTTAGTCCATGCATGATTACAAGTAGCCCCTCCTTTGACCAGGTGCACAATAATTGATGATAACCCCCAATGTATTGCATGATTCCTCTTG
>JAAAQI020151499.1:0-10693 GCA_011800005.2 Stichodactyla mertensii | reverse complement strand
GTCAGTACCGTACGTTTCCCACTCATACGATAACCATTTTTATGGGAAGCCATTTCAGTGTTACTGCATACCGTACCATGTACGTGCTGTCAGTGAGGGCCCTCACTCATGCGACAATCGCTATTTGAAGTCGAATAGGTGTTATCATGGACATATCAGTTAGAATAAATGCTTCAAGATTTGGTCAACGTTTCTGCTGATTTGATACTTTTATTACATCATTTGACCTTATGTTAATACACTAATGTCCAGTCTAGTCTCACACATTTAAATGGCAAAGAAAACAATTACACCCAGTGTAACCAATCATGTTTAGTCTTCCCATCATCCTTTGCGATATCCAAGCTTCGCAAAGCATTATGGTCAAATGAAATCAAACTAATCCGCTTGATAAAAATAAATACCTTACCAGAACAGAACGTATCTAGTCACGTAAATAATACTATCTTTTGTCAAAGATATAATCACGCCAAGACAAGAATTATAAATAAAACTAGCACATTAAAACGACATTCCTACATCAGAAGATGAACTTTGTGTTAATCTTATTAATCTTCTTGTTTCTTCCAACTTGGAATATTGTCCTCGTCACCAATGGGCGGCATTTAAGGGGGGTGGGGTGGGAATAATTTTTACCTCAGCTGTAGCAGTGATATGGCATTGGAATATCTTGGGATTGGTTGTTGGGTTATTATTTTTTAGAATATAATTCCAGGGGGGTGATGTTGGGAGGACGGTTGTCATGGTTACAATGGTGATTTGGCCTCGGTTTGGGTGATATAGTTTAACAAGTCAACTCTTGTCACTATACCGAAGATCATTTCCTTCTCTTTCATCATGGCAGAGTCATCATCTACAAACAAACGATCAACACCAACAGCTTGTTTGAAACCAGATATGATTCTTGTGTGTGCAAACTAAACACAGCAAGAGCCGTCTGTGTTCAAGTGAAAGTATTAGTCGTCTTCTTCAACAATTTTAGGGTGCGCAATAGTTTTTCTAGTAGGAAAGGGGAGGGCCCCTTAACGCGCCACACACCGTCACTCCATATGCGCAGAACAGATGCGCGTGCCTGCGAATGTCCTTAAAAACATGCACATCAAATGAAAAATACACCACTCCTCCCCCTCTAATCAATGACTGGCCCCTGAAGTGTAATATTCTGTTTGTACAGTAATGTGTTAGTGAAAATGACAAGGATCATACTTACAGACTCTCTGGGTATGCACAACCAGAGCATAATGGTCAATGTCCAGTATCCGTGACAGTTTTCCAAGATCAGTGTCCAAGGTAACCTACAAATGGATGCATGTTATTAATGATAACATCCTGACTGTCTTTCTGCTTCTCCCCAGGGGAGATGGGAAAGGAAGCATTGGCAAGTAGGCTATCCTAGCAAGTAATTAGCAGTTAGACTAGCAGCCTGAATGGGCTTTGAGTCAATAAACCTATGAGGCACAGCTGAGTGGGCTATTTGACTTGTAGCCCACGAAGGTGAAAGGTCTAATTGTTTTATTATAAACAAACTAGATAGTAATTAATGAAAACCTCAAAATGTCTCTGCAAAATGCAAGGTGAGCACCATTGTTTTGGTTTGCTTTCTGTGCCAGTGGGTTATCACTGACAGACCTGTAGTAGCGTAGCCAATCAGAATGCAGGATTTGTGACAGTCCTAATAGTTTATGAATACCAATTAATAATAGTAATGAAGAGTTCAAACACTAAAAGCATGCAACATAAATAGTGCTCAATTATTTTCAATCTATTATTTAATTAGTGCTATTTCACACTAAAAAGTGTGAAGTATTGCACTTTTCTAGTGTAATAATCATTAAGAATAGTTGTAATCCAGAGTCTGACTTTATATCTCTAAGATATTACCCCTAACTATTACCTCAAGGGTTAGAAAGATGAAGCGAGGAAAAAGAGCTGACAAAAAGATCGAGTTCAAGTCTGTTCTTTCCTTTTTTATCAAGGCATCGTCATCATGGCGTGCTGCCTTGATTGGTGAAGGAATCAACCAGTCGGGCTAGAACAGCAAGCGACAGCAGGACACTGGAACAAATATCCATAGAATATAAACAAATATAGCAATGATATGAATTAATATAAGTCTGTTATTCAACTTTACAGAAACAAAAACGTGATATATTTGATAATCAAAGTTTGAGGAAATCTGCAGCATCGTTTGGAGTCTTTTTCACTTTTAAGTGTGTGCAGCGTGCAAAGTTGCAGGCAACATCGCAGGGAATGTCACTGTGTCTGGGCCTTAGATATGCAATTCTATAAACTCTCTAATATTTAAAAGAGTGTTAAAAAACTAGTCACGCTTGAATTGGTTTACAATCATGTGCATGTGATGAAATATGGCTTTATCAAGACTTAGGTTAAAAATGCTCAATATAACCAACAAGCATAATCTCCCTATCAAATCAATAATATATGTTAAAACCCAGGAAAGAACAGTTTTACATTTTTCATGTGAATGTAAAAAGGCTGGCTGCCATTCAAAGAAAGTGAATTAATTGCCCAAAAGGCACTCTTTACCTTTTTGAAGTTCTTGTAGATGCAATTTGATACAGTGTCACCTGGTTTCAATCGTCCAGCCACAATCTGAGACATGATATTCCCAAGGGTGATCATACCAAGAACAGCCCTGATGTAACAAATGATGGAAAGTGCAAACACATCTTAAAGATAACATGCAAATGTAACTCTGCTGTGAATTCCTCATGTATGGCTGCAATGCTACAGTCAGTCAGCCAGTCAACATCTGCCTGTTTCTGACTCTCTTTAAGATAAATAAAATCACATGTATGCAAGCCATTACAACTTACCCAGTGTCATCAACCACAGGAATCTGATCAAAGCCTTCCCTAAGAGTAGACACATTACAAATATTAAAAGAAAACTAAACACGTACATGTACAGATTACCATACAAGTAAACTTGGCAATCTTGTAAAAATGGCCATTTTCTTGTGAACACTCATGTTGTGGAAGGGTTCCCATCTCTACAAACCTGTTCATGATCTCAATGCAGATCTGGCAAGTGATTGACGGCAGTACAGTTAGTGGTGACTGCAAATCAAGAGCACTGATTTTCTTTCTCCACCACCTGTGAAGGGACAGAAAATAATGGTATCCTTAATGGTAAAACTCTTTACAAAATGAAGCTAGTACATTTTTGATTCTGTTGTGATAGGAAAGCTGAGTTGGTTTGTGTGCTGCCTTCTAGGCAAGAGGTCTGAGTTTGTATTCCCACTCCCTGCACGCTAAGAAAAATAAATTACCTTAACTTTTATGATCTAAATTTTGATAGAAATTATAGACTTTTTTCATGTGGCAACCTTTGTTTTTTTTTTTTAATGCCCATCCAAAGTTGTTCAAAGTGTTTGATTAGGCTTTGCTTGCAGGGCAAAAATGTCTTGTTTCAGACAAAATGGTAATAGACCATCCATTGGGCATATTTGTTTTCCCATTTCAGACCACATGTCATTCCCTTGAGAATACAATTCTGTTTGAGGCTCATCCATATTAACGTGTCTTCTCAAGCACTACCGAGAAACAAAGAAACAATACCCAAGGGAATGACAGATGGTCTGAAATGGGAAAACAAATTGCCTAAGAAAGGTGATGTATTACTCACCAAAATTTGCTATTTCCATCACGGATGTGAGGCTCAATGAAGTCGTGTTCTTCCATCCAATCATCACTCAAGAACTTGGTCCTGTCAATCATCACAAACAAATATAATGGTGGAAATGGCCGATATGTGTTGTGGATGCCCACAGTTGAAATGCTAAATATGTGACAATAGTAAGCATTTGCTTTGACCCCATAGCCTCACTTGTGTGATAACTATGATAACAGCAATTGTTTTACAGTTGACAATGTCTATAAAATAACATCTGAAATATGCTGCTATTCTTGGCTTTCATGTGTTCCTGTGGGAATAGAATCACAAAGATGTGACAGCCATGTTGGTGTAAATCTTTAGATACATGTACAAACTGTACACCAACACAGCCACCACCTCACATGAAAACTAACAATTCACAACTTCAATTCACCTTGGTCATGATTATCCTTAACCTTAATCCTAATAGACCTAATTTGCTTGGGTGTATATTTGTTTTCCCAATTCAGGTCACATGTCATTCCTTTGGGACTTTTTCCTTTGTTTCATGGTAACGCTTGAGAAGATACATTAATATGGATAAACCTCAAACAAAGAATTGTATTTCCAAGAGGTCTGAATTGTGAAAACATTACGCCCAAGTGAATAAGGTCTATTCTCATTGTCAACACTGTAGTCATCATTACCATCGTTACTAATATTATTACACAGTATTGTGCATGAGACTGACTTACATGTAGTTTCTGACTGAATCAGGGAGGATGACCACACAGCGCTGACCTTCATCAAGACTCTTAGCAGCCTGTAGAGCAGCTGCCATGGCAGATCCACTTGAGCCTCCTAAAAAATAGACAAAGCAAGGAAAGAATGAAAGGTTGAATAAAAAATGAATGCACATGTAGATAACAAAGTCTTTCTACTCACCACACAGCAATCCTTCATCTCTGATTAGTCTTCTGGACATGGAAAAAGCTTCCTTGTCGCCAATCTTGATCCACTCATCAACAACTGCTCTGTCCAGAACAGTTGGCACAAAGTCATATCCAATTCCTTCAACCTTGAGATTAGATTATGACAGGGAGATCATTAGAGCAGACCTTGTATGACTGTGAAAAGCTTGTGGAACAGTCAGTGCCTTATTAAATAAGTGTGCCTTAACTTTGAACCTTGATGCTTTCTAGAATTTTATTATGCCTTGCCATATGCCTTGACTGTGTAATGACTGTGTCAAGGATGTGTTTGTGCTGAGAGCTTTTCACAGTGACTGACATTCTGAGATTGATATCTCAGTTGAACCATAAGTGGACTGCATAATCCAACAATAGATCTACACTCGGCTGTCATGGCAACTGAGGTACTGATTCCAGGGTGCAAGGATCACTAGTGATATAATCTATATTGTTTAACATAATATTCCTGTACCACCTACATGATACGCTGTTACATCAGACTTGTTCAAAGTCTCTGGCTCGGCAAGAATTGAACCATATGGATCCACACCAACAACCTGAAAATATCAAATAAAATTGTCACTAATTTCATGGTCTAAATCAAAAAAAATAGACATTGTTTCATACCTTGATATTTGGGCATTTGGTCTTCAATTTCCTGGCAACACCAGTGATGGTACCACCTGTGCCTGCACCCAGTACAACCATGTCAATCTTTCCTGGAAAAGAAAAGTGGTCTGATGGTTTAGTGTGCAGCCTAGAACCTTCCATTACCTCACAAAAGTATGGAACTGCTGTGCATTGACTGGATCAATGCATTTTCAATGGATGATTAATGATCTTGGCTTAAGTGATGTCACCCATTCCTTGTGGTTTTATTACCATGTCATATGTAATTACTCTAAGGTGCAATCAACAAGTATGGTTAGTGCGCTGCCTGCTAAGCAAGAGGTCTATAGTTTGATGCTCAGTGACCTCACACACTTGCTTTAAGAAGCAAGTGTGGGTTAAAGGGTAAAGATGAGCGTAGTGACCTACTGTTCACAATATAAAATCTCCCTGGCATGCCCTAGTGTGAACTAAATTCTAGTCTCCTTACCATCACACTGGAAGAAAATCTCTTCTGCTGTGCTGTCGTAATGAGCCAGAGGGTTGCCAGGGTTACGATACTGATCCAGGATATGAGAATTTGGTATTTCTTGATGTAGTCGTTGAGCAACACCAATGTGAGATTCTACAATCATGGAAAATAACTGATTAATTTTTCTGATCTAATGTTAGGCTTCAGTAACATAGCAAGCTAAAATACCATCAATGTGAATGTCCATAGGGCAGATTTTGTATGAGTGGGAAACATATGGTACTGTCACTTACAGTACGTACACGGTACTGTATGCAGTAACACTGAAATGGCTTCTCATAAGAATGGTTATCGTGTGAGTGGGAAATGTAAGCAAGTTACTGAGACCCGAGTTTCTGTAACACATACAGGTGTATAATCACATCTCCATGTATTGCCTATTACAAGACCTGGATATTGGTTTTTGTCATACTGTAGCTATCAGCTCATAACCTTGTCTTGATCAAAATTTCTCTTAAGACAGACATGTGTCTCCAAATTGTGATACAATTTGGCTCAAGTTTAATTTCATATACTACATTGTAAATCATTTTTTTATGCAATGAGAGATAGGTTAATTACAAATCAAAATTTCTAGCTGTCAGATCCACTAAGTGGAACCCAAAAAACAAAGATAAATGCCACCACATTGTTTACCTGTGGAGTGGATATTGATGTTTCATTTTGATCAGTATGTACATATACTGCCTAGACAAATATCTATGTACACACACATAAACAAGGTTAATTACCAGGAGAATCAAACTTTGCTTCAGTAGGTGTCCTGACAATCTCTGCGCCCAGAGCTCTGAGGACGTCAACCTAATTGTAACAACAATATGAATAGGAAATACCAGAGATTGAGAAAAATTAATAAAACGCCATATATTTGATAAATGCAAATGGTATTCATCCACTTCAGCACTTTTCATTTTTCATAAAGATTGGTTTTCACTTGTGTAGCTGAGTAGATTTTAAGGTCATGATCATTGTTAAAAGCATTTAGTTCACATAGCTTGACAAGTAATATTAACTAAGAGACAGATTTTTAGGCATAGTTTGCCTTGGTTGACAAAGTGTATTGTCATTGGTGTCTAGCTGTGTAATGTTTATTCTTGTAGTCTTTTACAATTATCAAGATATTTGACTGGATGTTTAGCTAGCTACACCCTATGTAATCAAATACTTCTTTGCCCTTGTATGGGACGAGCCTATTTTGTAATATACGCATGTTTCATGTGCAATAAACTAGTTCTGCCCAAGTGTTTGTACTGTGTGGTTTGCTGCTTTGGTTCTTCGAGAGTAACATACTCTGCCGTAATCCTGATGAACTAGATGTTCCCCTCTCGTTCCTCACTATAAATCCAAGGATGCAACTTCATCCTGTCACACTTGTCAGAATCAGAGTCACAAGCAGCTTAAGATGAAGTGAAAACCAGAAAACAGAGTCAGAATCTGAGTCATAAGCATGTTGGAATTGGAATCGGAAGGATCAGAAGGTTTCCCTTTCCTTCTGTTTGTGACTCTGACTCCGATTCCAACTCCAATCCTTACGATAAGTGAAAACCAGAATATCGGAATTAAAAGCAGAAGCAGACAACCAATCAAAATGCTCTTCTCCAGGCCCTCTCAAATGCAAAAACATTTAATCGAGGCTTCTGCTTGGTTTTTACTTTTATGAACTGCTTATGACTTCATTCCTGACTCCGATTTTGACACGAGTGAAAACCAGCCTTAGAAACCAGTGAATTCGTAGAAATAAACAGATGACTATAACATAATGAAAGGGAAGGCTGTCACACTTTTTTGGGGGAAGGGGGTAAAATCCTTCATACCTTTTCTTTACTCATCTTCTCTGGCATGACGATGATACAACGGTATCCTTTCACAGCTGATGCAAGAGCAAGACCAATGCCTAAAAATTGAATCATCGTTAATAGTTTGTAATAGTTATTAGGAATGCATGCAGATGAAATACAATGAGCATTATGTATTATATTGACCCAATAGCCCCACTCAAATGATTCTTAAAACAAAAGATTATCTCTTTGCAGGCTTTGCTGTAATTACGCCATTACAAACAAACTTATGCAAACAGTACTACGATGTCATATGATACCCAGGAATGTAGAATAAAAGCTTGACTTAGCTTGACCCCTGGTGATCCTAATTTGACCAAACCTCTGCCAAACCCCCACGATTAACCTAAATAATACACACGTGAATCTCTCTAGAAGTTATTTTTATTTATTTATTTATTTTTTCAAATTTAGATTTTTTTTTTAAAAAAAAAAGGTGAAACTCGGACTTTTATCAAAATTACACATCCACAAAAAATTGTTACATAATCGAGCTTTGGTAAAAAGGTTTCGTCCCTCTATATGTAGTTTATACAATCTGACAAATTCTATGAAGGATGAACAAAGATATAATATAATTTTTACCGGTGTTTCCTGAGGTGGGTTCAATCAAAGTATCTCCTGGCTTAAGTTTTCCTTCTTTCTCGGCATCTTCAATCATTCGAAGACCAATTCTATCCTTTACGGAACCTCCCGCGTTAAAATATTCACACTTTGCCACTAAAAAAACATTAAAACAATTAGTTTAACACAACTAAAACACGAATAGGTGATGTAATATTTCACAAGTCTAGTATTTTTACTTAAAAACTTACGCAATTCGCATTTAAGTCCACAGGATTTTCCAATATTGTTGATTCGTACCAGAGGAGTATCTCCTATTTTTTCCAGAATGTTGGGCATTATTTTCGTAGAAGGTTCCCTAGAATTCAATAATAAGAAGAACTCTACATAACCTGGCCATAACAGTAGGTTAAACTCTCATTTTTTCGGTTGTCTTGGTGTTTTTTCGTACCTTAGTTTAGTGTGGTTGTGAGGAGAGTCAGTCAGTTTAATGGCTCCCAAATGCCAAGTACACTTCGAAACAACGTCAGGACGAATCCATTTTCTCTCTTTTCCTCCAAAATGAAGGGTTTGTGGGCACTGTTTGACGTCCGTAGACATGATTTGGTGATGTTTTTAGCAGAGACTAAATCAAGGACCTTCCTTCCTGGATCAACAACTCAAAAGAACAAACAGGACCTTCTACCAGACACAAATATGGTAGTCATTACCGATGCAAATGTATGCAAAATGATGCAATAGAATGTTTTCTTTGTTTTAGTGATTCATTTGCCTTTATTCTAATCGAGTTTGCACAAGGTTTGACAGAAAGGTATATTATTTGAAATTTTGAATATTTTGTGAAGTTAGTAAGAAAAGGCATGTAATAGTTTGGAGTATTTAGTATACCTAATTAAACAATACAAAAAAACAGAATTAGCATAATTTAGCATATTTAGTGATATTTATGTTGTCTACTTTTTGTTTGTGGTCTACCTGTGTCCAAAATCATTCTCTTTCAATACACTTATCAAAGTTGACCCGAAGGGGTCAGGGGTCAGGCAAGGGGCAGAAATTTGATTAAAACCTACAAACGTTTGTAAAAACCCTTTCAAGCCTCCTTAAAGTACTATTTGTTGCACCTAATCAGCTAACACACTGCTATGCATGTTTTCCACCCAATTCAAATCTTTTGGGAATATGATTCTTTGTTTTGTATATTTTGATATCACATGCAAATAAAATGGAAATTTTTGGAACAAAAGTTTTCCATTGAATTGGATGGAAATATACATAGCAATGCATTAGCTGATTTAGTCTAAGGCCTAGTCAGATGTTGAACTCTTGCCATGCCAAATTCTATGTAAATGAGATGATAATGAGTAGAAACTAAAGGTTCGACTAGTGTGCCTTAGATTCGACATGGTAAAAGTTTGACATCAGAGGTACTAAGGGATAATTTGCAGATGTCAATGCTCTCTCTGAACATAAACAATGACCAGTACACTGCCTTTTTACATCCCATAAAGCATTTTGTTGGGCTCATTCCTGTCAAATTTCAAGGATAACAAGTTACTGTATTTATGGAATTAGTGCCCCTTAAAGTAAGACTAAAAAAACATTGAATACATACTTTAATTTTTTTATTAAAATACTTGTACATGCAATGTACTCTTTATTCTTGTTATCTAATACAACTTTATCTGTAATACAACTTTACATTTCTCATTACATATACATAATATTTCAGGGTTTGTACTCTTTTCACATTTTCAAATTTCATGACTTTCAATGACTTTTTTAATGACTTTTTGTGACCAAAATTAACTGATACCTTTTGAAAACTCTTGCTATTTTTTCACAATATTATTGCATTTTTCCAATCAAAATAAAATCAGTTCTCTCATTTCTATTCACAGAACAGAGGATAGTCTCACTATTTCACCTCATGAAAACAATTTTTCATGACTTTCCACGACCTATACTAAATTCAATGACTTTCCAGGCCTGGAAAACTAGATTATGAAATTCCATGATTTTCCATTTGTGAAATCATCTTATGAAGGAGTGTATCTGTATTCTTTGATATGCATGTTAAAAATATTCTACGAGTGTAAGTTAGGATCTTATCTCTTATCCCTTGTTTGCACATTTATATTCTTTGATATGCCTGTAAAAAATTATGCTGTGTGTGTACGGTACATTAGGATTTAGTATCTAGCTGTTTGGTCCTAAAGTACATTTAATTGTTAAATTTCCATTGTTATTACAAAAAGAAGAGACATCATCTTTTGGAATGAATTTTTGCCATCCCCAACTGCTATTGTATTTATTAAATGAACAATTCCCTTGTTGTGAGACATCATTGACTCCAGGTTCTTGGCTGATCATGGTCAACCTGAATAAATGAAAGCAACAGTAAGAGTTTTTTTAAATCTCCTTTTGGTTAACTGTTTTAGATCTCAACATATTCATATCATGAAACAGTAAAAATAAATAATAAATATTACCAAAAGGTCGGAAAAGCAGAAACTTAACTAATAATTTTAAAGTCAAAACGACTACTTTTAAAGAAACAGACA
>JAAAQI020151488.1:0-10694 GCA_011800005.2 Stichodactyla mertensii | reverse complement strand
AATATATCTCCCATAGCCTTCCACTCATCATGTTGGTAGTCGTGACGAATAACTCGAACCTTCTCGGCATCTCCAACCTCCCCCCCACCTCATAATAAATGAAAACTGCACAAGAAATTTTAAAGGAAAAAATTCATTTATTTCGATATCTGGACTTGTTTCCAGTATCTTGGTCACCTATTTGATGATCGCCTGCATGTTTTTTGGCTCAACTGATCGTTCAGACAACTCCGCTCATTAAAGGAAATAGAGCATGCTGGCTGGCCAGTATGAACTTAGTAAGCAAACCCAATAACTGATCATTAATCGATTAACCGTAACCTATTATCGTCTGAAATAAAGTCAAATAATTTCACTACACGAGAGAAAAGATAATAAAATCGCTCGTTGGGAAAAGTACCGCGTCGTCTGATCCCCCTTTTTGAAGTTCCCTCTCATGAACTATGTGCCTTAAGGCTCGGACACACGATGCGACGTTGCTCGCAACGGAGAAATCGCACCGTGCGTCCACCCGTGCAACTGTTGCGCAGAAGTAGAATCGAGGTTTACTTCTGCGACGTCGCGCGCAACAGTTGCACGGGTGGACACAAGGTGCGATTTCTCCGTTGCAAGCAACGTCGCATCGTGCAATATCTGATAGTCCATGTCCTCGTCGGGAGAGACAAGGTTACCTGAGCATCAGTTATTAAGGCAAAGCAGAGTTCAATAATCTTCCAATGATAAGCGTAACACACCCTTTTTAAGGGGTAAAAATATTCTTTACCCCACACGTCAAAATTCCAGAAAACATCACGGTCGCGGCAAGGCACGCTTTCGGCACCGATCGTGCAGCGAGCTTTTCACAGTCAAACGAAATCTGCTTTAAGATCTGGGTTTCTCGCACAATCTCATAATTGTTTCGTAAAAATGTCTTTTATTTTACACCAGACTTTCCTCGCTGGAGTAACCATGGAAACACTAGAGCGACACGAGCGTAAACTGGGCGTGGTGCACCTCCATCGTCATCACAGACCACACTTCTATAACTGTACATTCACTAAACATTCTGTGATCAGTGTGCTGCACTATGACGCGCTGTTCACACTAGAAGAACGTAGAAATGGTGCTGTCATTGTTCATTTACTCATCAGTCTCTACTGCTTCGTCGCTCTGGCTATTCTGTGTGATCACTACTTTTGTGCCTCGTTGGAAAAGCTTTGCACGAGGTAAGGAATGCTTCTCCCTGTGATCTCGGTAATGGCGATCCAAGCTGCTTTCTAGAACGATACTGGCAGTCAGAATTACTATGAATTTTTCCATTTCAAACACCAAAGAAATACGATATTTTTTGTTTGGTTGTCACGCGGAAAAACTTAAGTAAAAAAGCGATAGTACTCGAGTGAATGTGATGCGGTTTGAATGGGTAAAATTATGCCGAACCTCATAACTCAAAGTCACCACGTGTCTTTGCAACCATTTATTTGAAAATTGTACAAAATATTCAGATATCGCTTTTTAAAGAATTAAAAGAATTAAAAGAATTAAAAGAATTAATTAAAAGAATTACTCTACTTTGAGAAGATAGCGAAAACTAATGGAAAATATTCAATAAGGCATAACTGTAATGTTGCGCGAGTATCTTGGTCACAACGCGGATGATACTTGCCTGTTAAAGGTGCGGTAGTACGATCAATGTCGCTCTGCAATTTGCAACGCAACATTGTCGCGCAACGAGTTGCACGATTTTGTTGCTCGTATTTCCGCACCTTAAAGGATTGTTTGACAAAGTAGCGCGCTAAAGGACTTGTTTAACAAAGTAGTGCGTTCTCGATGACAGAGAGACTTTAAAATACTTCTGTCTGTTCTTGACATGCTTCTTCTTTTCTATTCAGATTACGTATTCCGACTGACGTTGCAGGCGCAACATTCATGGCGGCTGGTAGTTCCATGCCCACGTTCTGCATCGCTATTGCGTCTGTATTCATGGATGAAGGAGACATAGGCCTGGGCACCATCATAGGTTCAACAATGTTCAACATTCTGTTCATCACGGCCGTGTGTGGATTATGCGCTGGGATGGCCATTTCCCTTAACACGTGGCCTCTTATCCGAGACTCGTTTGTTTATGTAGCGCATTTAACAGGTTTGTTGATAGTCATACAAGACAATGTGGTCCATTTTTACGAGGCCCTGATCTTTCCATTGATGTACAGTTTGTATGTTGTTATTATGGTGTTTAACACAAGATTGGAACAAATGTTCGAGAAGGTTTGTAGTAGTTATTGTAAGTGTTTTAAGATCCACAAGGGAATGGAAATGCTTGAGATGGATGATCCTTTGGAGTTTAACAGTGACAGAAATTCGAAAGATGAAGATACCCAAAATATGACCCCAAATAAGGAAAGCAGTACAATTAACGATACCTCAGGAGAGAATACAAACCAATCTGACGACCAAGAGAGTCACAAGCTAACGAGAAAAGTTGAAGAAACAAAATCGAAACCAGAAGAAGAAATAGAGCAGGAGAGGTCCCATGTACACGGATTCGAGCCTTCATCCCCATTCCACATGCCTGAGCCCCTACTAAAAAGGTCCCTCTGGTTCGTTATGCTGCCACTCCACACAGCCTTCTACGTCACAATGCCCGATTGTCGTAAGAAGAAATGGGAGGCGTGGTATCCAGTGACATTCCTCGTATCAATGGTATGGATGGCGATGATATCGTACGTCTTAGTATGGACTGTGTCAATCACAGGCGAGACCTTAAGCATCCCAGAATGCATCATGGGGTTAACTCTTCTAGCCGCCGGCTCTAGTGTCCCGGATGTCGTGTCCAGTCTGGTGGTTGCCAAACACGGCATGGGGGACATGGCACTAGCTAATTGCATTGGTAGTAATATATTTGATATTCTCTGTCTTGGGCTTCCTTGGTTTTTAGCTACGACTATCGTCCACCCAAACAGCGTCGTTCTAATCCAAAGTAGTCACATCATCTACACGGCACTGTGTTTATTTGGAACAGTTTTTGTAACTTTGATAGTTATTCATTTGAACAAATGGAATCTGGATAAACGGCTTGGATGTGTATTGCTTTTTGTTTACTTTGTATTTTTATCGGTTGCTGTTCTCTTGGAGGCTTTGCCTGGAGGACCGGGAGTTCACGACCATGAGGCTAAGCTAATCTCTCACCATCCGGGACATCTACCTCGGAAAGGACTGGGTCATAGTAGACACCAGGCAAGCACTAATGCGAAGCAAGGCACTCATACTTATGTCTAAGAGCGATCCATTGGCATTAAGCAAAAAACCAGGAAAACCTCAGAAGATGACCGGGTTATAATAGACACTAGGCTACCTATGTCTAAAGAATCCGGTCACGAGGATCAGCTTGTACCCCACGTATCCGAGACGCGCCTAGATGTTAAGGACCTATGTAATAATAGGTACAAGACCGGATATTGCTTGGATATTTCAAGATAAATCGCATTACAACAGCAAGAACTAAAAAGGGCATGTCTTAAATGGAAATTGTTAGGATTAATGGGGAAAAGGCTGCCACCTCGGATTGTCACCCTTATCAAAGAAACTGCATCAATCATGGTGTGCGAACTGGCCGAAAAATGCTGGAATGTATGAATTGAATACGGTTATGGTGTAAGAAAGAGAGATGATCGAATGGAGAGGTCCGTTAATGACCGAAAAATAGAAGACGACAGTGATATAACGAACGAAAAAGGAAGGATGCGATTGAGTTGGATACGATTTGAATAGGAGAATGATAGCGGGGTAAAAAACGAGATCGAATGCGAGTCGGATACAAATCGAATAGGAGAATGATAGCGGTAGCAAAAGAGAAAAAGAGTCGAAAACAAGAGGGACACGGGAAAAAATCGAATACGAGTCGGATACGAGTCGAATAGGAGAATGATAGCGAACGGAAAAGCTAAAATCGAATACGATGTGTGTAGGAACGACAAACTGGCGAATGCGAAAATTGTTCGATAAAAGGATCTCACCCCATGCGAAAATGTACAAAAATAAAGAAAATTTGTTTTTTGTATTGTGGTTCGTTTATTTCAAAAATATTTTTGAAAGTATTTCATTTTAAATTCATTCTGTAAAACTGGTCATTTCTATAAATTCATTTTCCATTTAGTTTTCATATTCATTGTATTTAAATAAACGACATGAGTCTATTCTGGCTATATCTGTTTTCCTATTACTTTTTCCTTTATACTTTCTTGTTGTTTTTCCCCGCCAAATGTCTATTGAAAGACAGACAGACAGACGGACGGACGGACACACAGACAGACAGACAGACGGACAGACAGACAGAAAAAGCAAGACAGAAGCAATGAGAACCAATCGGACTTTTTCGATCGACGAGGACGCCAAATATTCAGTGTTATTTTACCTTGTGTAATTTTCACTCGCCCCCAAAATCACTCAGTAAAATCCTAAATTATTACTATGGAAATTAATCTACAAATAATTCACCTGTATTAATTATTTCTACGAAACAACCATTTTGGTGGTTTGAAGTAAGAGAGGAAGTGAGGTATTCTTGTCTCTGTGCCACCTGAAATGAGAAGAGGAAAAAGGAGTGAGGACACATCATCACCAGGATTATTAACATCACAATAATCGGAAGCAACACCTCGGTCAAATTTGGCACCTGCCATTAGTAATATTTATTGAGCTGTATTTTTGCCATCGGTAGCCCGCTATTTCGAGTTCTGAAATAGCATCTCCCCCTCCCTAATCCACTCCCCCACCCAAAGGGGGAGAGACCCATTATCTAACGGTTTTACGCACCTTCCAGTCATCCATTCTGAATCAGGGCAGAGAATAACAGGAGCGACACTATGATATAAATTACAAATAATATCATGTAAAACTATAACCATATCTTTGTTGAGTCGGATGCCTGTGGTGAAGCATTCTGGGCTTTTTTAATCTGGGCGTGTCAGAGATTTTGTTTTTGATATTTAGAGAAGAATGCAAGCTGGTACTCGATAAACCATTCTAGGTGCACTTACTTGGGGAGCTTGAGAAGTTGAATTAATTCCTGCGCTCGCGTTACAAGATCATCGTAACATTCAGGGTCTGAAAGCAACTCCTAATTCATTACAAAATATAATCAAAGAAAGCTATTAATATACTACATGCATTACAAGACAATCATAGTAATAAACCCTATGCAATAATTTGCATAAATCAAAAACTTAATGAATTGAGGAATTTTTTGTTTTATGAGGAAATATTTTGTCTTCACATGGAAGACTGTCATTGAATTAGTACACAATGATAAATACATAATGATAAATCCTTGCAGAGGTATAAGCATTTCAAATGTGTCAAAAACATCAAAACGAGGCTAGTCAGTCTTTGGCTGTGTTTCACATTCAAATCCTTAATTTAAATCGCTGCAACTTCCCAGGTATTTATGCTAGGACCCTGAAAGTTTGCTTATTTACTACTCTTAGCATGCTCTTTCGAATGCTGGCTGTTATAACTTTACCAGCTGAGCGCAAAGTAATTCCCTATTCATGGCGTTTTGCATGGGGATGGCAGGATCAGGGAAAACGGCTAAATTGGGCATCCCAAAACAAACAAACGAAAGACAAAATAATCATTCCACTTACTGGTTTTTGCCTGACAACTTTACTGCAACAGAGGATAGCTCTATGTATGAGATCTTGACATCGTGAAGCAAGCTAGACCGTACACAACCAACATGAAAATCAATTGACGATTTGTTAAAGGACTGAGTAATTGTTGGTATGACTGGCTGTCAACACTAAGGCACTAATTGCTGATGTGACAGTGCTGTGTTCTTGTATTAGGCTTGGATGAGGGGTTACCTCTAGCATTATGATTGGTTTAACTGATTATCTTTTCCGTGCCGTGATCTGTGATACGAAATCTACTTTATATGGACAGATTAAACGTAAGAATACTAAATGATACCTTGGCTAATGCTGTCATAAACACCGATACAAGTTTTCCTGAAAAGACGACCTGGAAATAGGAGAGATATCATTTTCAGAAAATAAGAAAAATAATTCAAGAATCAAACTGACATAGACAAAGAAAGTAAACTTATGGTTAATGGATAACCTTTCCTGGGGCTATCTGCATTACTATTTCATACGTTAACGCTTCGAGGGTCTGAAATTACAAGGAATTAAATTACCACCATCAGTCACTACGAACAATGCTGTCCCCATCCCCGTAGAAGTGATTCTGACATGTGCTTCATATGTAAATACCTCAAAATACTGCACAATCATCTGTACGGTGCAACCTCCCGCGTAAGCTGCGGACGCAAACTCTCCAATCGACCAAACCTAAAAGATGAGCAGAGAAAAATATTGATGATATCAGTTAGAAAAATAAGCTGTAGGTAATGAAACGACAGGGAGGGACAAACCTTTCACTGCCGAGGAGAACCCAACCCTCAGCCATCTATTAAGCTTTCGTTGTTATGAAACAACATGGGCCATTCACAACAGAGCTAGGCTCCAATCTAAGGTGAATGCCCATAGATCAAATTGGAATTTAGAAGTTGGTTTTTGTGGAGGGAGGAAAACCGGAGAACCCGGGAAAAAAAACCCTCGAAGCACAGGAGAGAACCAACAAACAACTCTACTCACATGAGATAGCAGGTTCAGGAATCGAACCCGAGACCCCAGCGGTGAGAGGCAGCGTATTAACAGCACACACCAACCATGCTCCCCAAAAAGACATCGCACTTCCCAACCCTTTGTCCTTTTCTTAGTGATTTCTAAACACAGGATGCCCAACAAAGAAATCTTACAGATTACATTACTGTAATTATATACTTACCAGATTAATGAAAAATTCTTCTTTTTCTGAGCCTAGGTTCTTGAACCCAGTGATAAATTCTAATAAATCCTGTTGGTGGGTTGCTACAAGGCAGGGATACCTCTGGAATATCATCACCAGCTTCTCTGCGAGTATTCTAAAAGGTGTTTAAAAATAACTCTAAATGGTACGCCTGTCTTCCAATCAAAAAGAGCGGGAAAACACATATGGTACACGCGTCTACTGGAAGAGCCAAAAAGAGCGGGAGAAGGGATTACCTCGATCGAAAGACCGAGTTTCCCGGAACTTTCCGATCGGAATGACACATACCATTTGTTTTTCCAACCGTAATTTCCGTTTTTTCCAGATAAATGGAAAGCACCCCAGAGGTTCAAATCCCTGCAACCTTAGGCAGTGAAGTGAAGCTGTTGGCCTTGTCTTCCTTCACTTATCTTATTCTCGTATAAGGGAACTTTGAAGAACCTGGTTGCGCTATATGTCACCCGGTACAGCAGTCTATGAGACGGCCTTATGCGCCTTCTGGCGCGAAGGAGGATGATGATGACAGCAATCTATAAAGTCTCTGACTGACAACTTTGAAATCTTGCTGCATTTGCTGATGCAGGAGCTTCATTTCATCGAGGAACTAAGACCATTTTACTTTAATTTATTGCTCTTTTGTTTGCCTTTGATTTTCCAATGCGCTTCTAAATCTAACATCATCAATAGGCCTTACCAAAGCCCGTGCGTAGAAGTATGTGAGGCTAAGGATGTAATGCATAAATATTAAGAAAGGCCTATAGCTATCACAGCTCGTTGCAAATCATTTACCTTCTGATATCATATTGGAAGGTCTGTGAATCATACAGTAAAACACATCGTTCTAATATCACAGGGATCAGTTTACTGACGGTGTCCATCTCGGCCTCGTTCAGGAGCGTTGAGAAATATAAACTACCAAAACAAACATGACGGTTTGTTAATATCTAGTTTTCATTTAGAGGATTTTATTATCATTTCTAATAGCCTTGCTTTTGTGTTCGTGCACAAAACAAATTAGCAGCCTCAGTGGTTGGCGCAGTACTCCTGACAAATACCATCGAATGTGGAACTTATCATTACAAGGAGTCATTTATATGGTACGGCACTTGATATAGAGTAGTTTTTACACATGTATGATTGTGGAAAACTCAAGCTATGGTTGTGTCGTACTGTCACCGTGTTGGTGATCGTGCCGTTTCTAAGCATTTTCATTGGATGAGCAGTAAGCTCTCGCGCTATGATTGGCTGGCTGAATTATAAATTTCGTATGGTAGTGCCGCGTATCGTGACGTTTCGCAGTCACAGGAAACTGACTGTTCTATTGATGACACAGGTATTCATCGTTTTCAAACATCAGAGTTGTGGGACACATCTCAGCAACGGCACATCTCGACACATCAGTACAATCGCAATAAATCGTATTTCTATTCAGTACGCGGCATAGTCATGTTCCGAGTACGCCTATCACCGTTATTACGGACCTTTTTGACGTATCACGTCACAGTCACGTTGACGGCGTGACACGCACGTTTTTTATGGGGAATTTTTTTAGTCGTGCAATTCCCCATTTTGAAACTTACTTCAGAAGCGGTGGTGCGACTTGTGATGAGACTACGACACGTGGATGATTTGACATGTCTTCTAACAGAGAGTGTAACACTTTAAGCCTTGATTAGAAAAAAAATTAAATAGCAAATATTAACGAAGAAGATAAGGTAGGAGTAGAAAGTAAATCACGAAACAAGAAAATGAAAACGTCGAAATGCGAGGGAAATAATCACACGGACTGATACGACGAAAACAGCATTAATAAGCCATATTCTCTTCAAACAGAGAACAATCTTGAATACGGAGTTTTCGTATGACTGTAAAGAGCTCCGGGTGCAGACGACCCGTGCAGAGATGCTACCAAAGCCCGCATTTGATTGGATGAGCAGTGTTCTCGCACTCTGCGATGGGCTCAAAACTGATGACGTTTGAACAGTTTTCGTTAGACTGTGAAAAGCTAGCGACACGATTGGTGCCGCAGCGTGCCTTGCCGCGACCGTGATGTTTTCTAGAATTTTGACGTGCCTTGCCGCGCCTTGACCGTGTCACGACCGTGTTCGTGCCGCGAGCTTTTCACAGTCATACGAAATCTGCTCTAATTTCGTGCAGTGACGGTGACATGTGCTGTGACTTCTTACAGTCGTACGAAAACTAGTATTATAATAAGATAAAAAGGAAGAGAGGCAATAGAATATGAGTTTGTGATGTTTTGCAGTCCTTTCCCAAGATATGGTTGAGTTAGTCCTGTACTTGCCAAAGCCTTGATTTCTGTACGAAACATCGTGCACTGAGCTATGTACTAATCTGATACAATGGACTTCGGGATGATTAAACAATAAAGCAAAGGAGAGTTGTTGATTAAACAATATATGACATACATAATAACACCACGATGAAACTGCTACGGTAATGAAATCGAGACTTTGGCAAGTACTGGACTCACTCAAACATATCTTGGGAAAGGACTATTGCAAAGAATAGTTCGCGCTTTCCCGCTAATATTCAGAGCATGCGCAGTATGCTTCCCCAGTGATCTAACCTGCTAATGGTATCTCCATGTCCAGCTTCGGGTCTCAGAATAAAGCTAAATAAAGGTCTGTGTTGAGGATCAAGAAAAGCAGTGACAGACGCAGGAGTAGAGACTTGAGAATCACCGCCACTTGATGACTTTCCTGTGGATATAGATAAGGATGTAGAGCTTTAGAAGTTTTGACATACTTTCCGATCCAAATATTGTCAAAACCAATGCTAAAAACGTCATCCACAATAGGCTATTTCCGACTTCTCGAAAATGATGCATGAAGGCGAGGCTTCGCGCGAAATCACACTTTGTGGCGTGAAACGGCTGCCTTGTTCTGATGTCATTCTTTTCTCTAGGACTTGTTCTCAGTTCATTCGTAAAAATAAACTTTTAAGCAACAGAAAAAGTCAAAGAAATGTCAGTCGTTTCACGCCACCAAGCGTGATTTACCACGAAGCCTCGCCTTCATGCATCATTTTCGAGAACTCGGACAGAAGTGGCCTATTTGTTCTCCACCTCTAACAATGAAAAGCATGTACAACAATTCCTGCTAAGACAAATAAAGTATAAAGAAAATTTACAGGACTGACTTCCTTTTGGATACGAGTGATGCCAGTGAAGACAGCAGTTTTTGATAGCCATTTGTCAACATTTGTCGATGAACAAATTAAAAAGTTAGCCATTTTACTGTACCTCTTGCTGCCCAAGCTGCACAAATAGAAGCTGACAAACATGGCAGGTCCAGAATACTGTGAAAAACCTACATAATATCATATATGATTTTTCTTAACGAGAATTTAACAGGGTTCGTACAGGATCGGCCCTGTGAGAATTTCCAAACCTTTCCCAAAACTTTCCAAAGCCCTTTGACTCAAATTTCCAAAACCACACAAAGCACAAAAATAAAGCCAAATTCGTGGATCTGAAGCATTCAACATACATTAACCAATGCAAAACAATACGTACACCACACGTACAGTGCTGACAAAAAAAAATCTTTGGTGCTTTACAACGAAAACAATTCTTTGCAAGGTATAAGCTGGACAAGCTACAAAAAATCCATAACTCTTCCATAACCTAGCGGACCAAAAATCAATTTTCCAAGACTTTCCAGGTCCTGGAAAAATGCATTATCAATTTCCAAAACTTTCCATCCAAAACCCGTACGAACCCTGATTTAATCCCAAGACCGCTATGATTAAGATAATGACTCACAGTGCAGGGTTATATTTGCAGCAACATCAAAACTACCATTTCAGTCCCTTGAGTCCATTCC
>JAAAQI020151477.1:0-10694 GCA_011800005.2 Stichodactyla mertensii | reverse complement strand
GGAATCCCTTCTAAGCCCATGTAACTGTGAGCGGTCCGGATGAGCCAGTCCGTACTGAGAAAAAAACCGGACCGGCTGACAACCAATCAGCGCGCGCGATTCACTAGGACTCCGGACCGGAAAAAAATAATAAAATAGATAAAGTGAATTTCGTATGAGCGGGAAACGATACGAAAAATTCGAATCCGTACTGCAGCTGCACCGTACTTTATCACAACTGTAACTACGCCGTGTGATTGAATGATTCACACGAAAACAATGGGAAGCTATTCCAGTGTTCCGGCACACTGGGATACTACGTGCTGTAAGTCAGAATCCTACGTTTACCACTCATACGAATCGAAAACCGCTCTAAGATATCTTACCGATAATATTCTATCGCCAGGGTATAGCTTGGTATAGGCTGGACCCTTGGGTACGACAAACTGGACGAATATTCCCGGATCTCCAGGAATGATTGGCGAATCGACACCTCCTTCAATCTTGAAGCCTAATTCATCTAAAACGTAATATTATAAATAACAAGCCTATATTGCTTCAAAGCAATGATATCTCGGCCCGTATGGCCGTTGCTCATAGAACAGAACATAAAATGCGACAATTTGTAGTAGTCTGCAGAAAAAGTAGAAAGATATCTGTACGTGGTCTGCGCGTTGAAGGATGCAACGCAGTCTATCTGTGCGCGGTCTCCCTTGAACGTGCAGTGGCGACGTTAGTGTCGCGACATCAAACTTCAAAGTTCCTCCCGCTTACTAAAGTATGTTATTCGACAAATATGATTCGATAGAGTGATTTTCCTTCGACCATGAAAAAATAGGCAAACTAATAGTTAGTAGTAGACTCTAAACCTATTGTTTTCTTTTGTTCTTTATCAGAGCACAAACTATTTAGTCATTTTTCTTTCACGGTCGAAGGAAAATCACTCTATGAAGAAATATAGTGACAGCAAATTGACAGACACAGCAAATATTATGGGTTGGCAAACCGAATACAGTAAGGTTTCGGTCTGAGGATCAAATAAAAAAGCGAATTGTAAAACTTAAATCAAGCGCACTAAGGGCAACATACAGAAATACTTTCAACGTAGACAGTTGATACTAGTCACGTCTCATGCGAAGATACGCCATGTTGGGTTTGCAAAAGTGGAAATTTGTTGTTGAAAACCATTTAAATTAAAGACTTAGGGTAGCGCCATCTAACACCATCTGTTTCATGACTACTACATGAGAGGGTATTTTGTGGTACCTTGAAGTCCCATTTGACCGTTGTACAAAGGCAAACCTTACATTTAGTACCTCAAGGGCCCATTTACATTTCTTACAGAAGCGAACAGACATTTACAGTATACCTTTATGACCTCTTTTGATTTCCACCGTTGTGTACTCTAAACTCTTCTTCCGTTTTGGTTTCATAAATCCTTTGTTGCTGGACGAGGGGTCTCTTCCAGTAGGGATACTAACTGGTTCCCTGACGTTAAAAGGCCCGGCGCGTCTTAAAGGAGGTGTAAACCAATGATCCTTTTCGGCTACTCTGGAAATACGTCTTGTTTCGATTGACTTCGTCAGTCTTGAAAACTATTTTAAGAATAGAATTATAAACGAAAACTGATCAGGTCTGGTTGCGTGCATGGGATGGTTTGAAATTAGTTTGAAATTTGTCTCCAGTAGTTAGCTCTGCAAATCCAACTTCCTGCCGTCTCTCTCTCTATATATAATGTCACAAAGATGATGTCACAAAGATGATGTCACAAAGATGATGTCACAAAGATGATGTCACAAAGTGGGGGAGGGGAACAAAATTATCTTACGCGCGCACGGCATGGGTAAGCTAGTCAATAGAATCAAAATAAAGAATCGAGGGTGTCTTTCTTTGTTCCGTACTCTTGTTGACCACTAATGGCGTCGCTTTTTACCGCAATGAAAACTCGAAAATTACGAACAAAAGATTTCTTTAGCTTGCGAGACTGAGAAGCGCTCGCTAATTGACGTCAGTATCATGTTACGTACTCTTAAGCCTGGTTCTCACTAGCGACGCAAGCATAAGCGCAAGCAACATACGCAGACTCAGTACTGCATTTATCACCGAGGTGTGAGAAAAGACAAGCACCGCTAATGAGCAATACCCTACAGAGTCTGCGTATGTTTCTTGCGCTTACGCTTGCGTCGCTAGTGAGAACCAGGCTTTAAGGCCCGGGCACGCGATGCGACGTTGCTTGCAGGAGAAATCGCACCGTGTGTCCACCCGTGCGACTGTTGCGCGCGACTTCACCGGCGACGTTGCTGAAGTAAAATCGTTTCTACTTTTACGGTTGGACACACAATTTCTCCGTCGCAGGGAACGTCGCATTGTGTGTCCGAGCCAATCAGAGAGCCAAATTGTTAATGGTTGGGCAGGTAAAATAATTCTACGCCTCTTTACATACTGATAGTATTGGCTGATCCTGATACGGTTCGTCTTGCTCTTGCTCCTCGTCGATATAATCCAATCCTCGATTTTCAATCCCGAGAGACTGGTTTCCCGAATTCGAACTGGAAGCAATGCTTTGTAGTTCTCTTTCAGGCGCGGTCTGTGACGTAGGATAGAAAGATTTGTTGAATTTGAATCTAAGGCTCATTTTCACGCTGGTATATATTTTCAGTAAACCAAACCCTTGTGGATCCTTTTATTTCTGAGCGTCCCTCCACCTTCCCATCCCTTTGAGAACACGCGCCACTCCCTTGTGTATCATTTCCTTGTTTCTCAGTAAAACTTAAGAGTAAGCAATAATATGGATGAGTCTCAAACAAAAAAATCTTATTTCCAAGGGAATGACACATGGTCTAATATTGGAAAATCTTATACCCGAAGGAAACTGGATCAATCTGGTTGTGTATCGAACTGATAATAACTCCGATACAAAATAGTCTAGCATTCGATAGCTACATGTTACTCTCCGTTCTTGAGTCTTTCGCTTTGTTTTTTTTCCTCCTGCTTTTCTCAACTCCTTCTTGACAAGCAACCCCTTCTCTTCTTCTTCTTTTTCTTCTTCTCAAAGACTTTTCCCCACTTCTCAGTATGAAGTTGTTGCCACGTAACCCAATCTTCTACTTTGCCTATTATTTTTTCACTATATTAGCGAAACTTAGGGCCTGATTAAATGAAGCGGGCTGGCTCGGTTTGCTGAGATCCCAGCCTCTCTATAAAACACACAAAATTCGGTCGTTGTGATTACAGCCCGGTAAGCCGAGTCCTGCGCTCAACCGGGCCAGTTCGCTTCATATAATCAAGCCCTTAATTTCCGTTAAGGATCATAAATGACAACGTTACAAAACATATTTATGCATCTAGTCAACGCCGAGCATTATGTAGTCGACGAAAATAAACAATATATCATCGATAACTGCTATGATAGTTGACGTTAATGTATTCCTGTTTTAATAAATTGCTCACACGAGGAAAAATTTGAATATCAGTCACTGGTCTACACGTGACAGGGAGATGTCATAAGTTCTTACAATGTAATTGCATTATTTTTTATTCATATACGAACAATATTTTTGGATTCGGTTTTTATTCACTGATTAAATGTTATTATTGTTTAGTTATTTTTTATTTTATTTACTTTTGTAGCGCCGAGTTGGTTCTTTTTGATCAAGAAGAATCACACTCACGATTATTGTAATTGATGGATTGGTTTTACTTCCTTTAAAATACTTCACTTCTCGTTTTTTCAAATTTCAAGTTGGAGGCGAAAAATAGATGTTTTGTCATCAGGAAGTGCTGTTATTATTTCACTTGGACTTATCGCCAGACGAGTATTCAAAACGATTTTTAAAGCCGTACTTTACACTTGTATAATTAAACTTCAAAGCATGCACACGTGAAACGTATTTTCAACTACTCGCTCAACACTCTAGTTACACACCAGTCCGGCTGACCGAAATAAAAGCGATGAAACACTCTGATCTTCACTGACAAACCCAGCAGAAATGAAGCGTTTACAGTTTCAGTCCAGCTCCAAAACAAAATCTCATTCAAGAGTAATTCAACACACTAGACAAAAAACGAAAATTGCTTGAGTTTCCTGTAATAAAACCGAAGGAAACAAATACTAGATTTATTTCACGATAAATGAAAATCGTTTATTTAGTTTTATAGATAAATTTACGATTGTTACCACCGACTGAAATAAGATGAAGAAAAGCAGACTGGCGCTGAGGTACCTTAACAAGTTCTCGTTTTGTTTTGGAACGATATGCAAGTGAACTTGGTAATATTTTTTACTTTTATCGGTCGGCAAAGTTATTCTCATCAGGCCTGTTTAAACTGTATATGATATACCAGCTGCTGTACTTCCTAAGAACATACAATCCAAACTGATTCCTTGAAATAACTAACTACTTCCTTTGACAACTTATATCAAAGGCATATTTAGATACTTCAATTGTCATTACAAAGGACTTCTACTAGTGTCTCAGAAGTCTAATTATCAACACATTTTTACTCAATTATAGTCCAAAGTTTTTCTTTTTCTTGTATAAGAGATAAGCGATAAAAAGTTTGTACAAAGTAGCAAATAAGTTGTAGTTACAAATTTCGATCACTTACCGAAGAGGCTGTCTTATCGTTTGGAGGTGATGTCGCTGTTGTTGCTTCGGGCTGTTGGGTACTGTTGCCAGTGATGTATGAAAAAAACTGCGATATCCAAGCCATTGCACTGGAGAGTTCATTCACTAACCGAAAGGCTGGCCGCTCTTCGAAATACAACTAACTCTGGCGAAAATTGAAAAACAAAATTCGTTGAAAATCAATTCAATTCCAAGTTTTGTCACATGTTCGATAGAGAAAATAAGAACCTTGAAGACATTAGATTATTGCGAGGCTGGCAACTGCTCTTATCCGGTAAAATCAGACCATATTATACCGTAAAAAGGCCAGCAGGTTGGTTGAAACACTATGAACGAAGGGTCGAGATAAAACTCTCTTTCAGTGGTAATAAGAAACCCTGCAATTTAGAAAATAAATATGCAATAGGTTTCTAAGTAGATCATTACTATGAGGCTTTTGTGGTGTTAGTGGTCGATATTTTTAACTGCTTTGTGTACCGGTACTCATCATATATCCGGCAATACTTCCGATATGTTACCAAGGTTATCATCATCTCACTTTCTCATTGGTTGAAGCTTTTTTCTAGAATTCACCCACGGTTACCGTGGTAACCCACAAAGCTGTCTCTGCTGTACTTTAAATGAGTTTTTGGACTTTATTTTGGAAGCTTTAACTTTTGAAAAGTAATTTTGAAAAATACTCAGCTCGAAAGTATGCAAAATGGCTTTGTTTTTAAAGCAAAATCTTGGTTTTTATTGAATCCTTAAAAATCAATTCGACAATAAAGAGCAAAAGAGATTAATGGCAAAGCTGTTAAGGGCTTCTAGTGACACTGCACGTAAACTGTAAAGTGTCTAGCTATGACGTCTCCATGAAATGCATACAGAAAAGACTAACTCATTGATATTCCGCCTTACACATATGATGAATGCTCTGTGCGACAGCTCCAAAATGAGATTTGACAAATAACACACCTTGTCTAAATTAAATGTACAAAAAAAGAGTAGGAAGATTTCCTCTCTGTGTTTTGTATAAAATTTCACGCCATTTAGCACGGCATTACATATGGTGCAATTTACTACCACTTCCAAGATACTCTTATTGTCAGGCAAACTTACCAATTGTCTCTTTAATCTCGGGACAGTAAAAAATCTGAATCAGAAAGCAATTTGGCAAAGAATTCCGGTAGTTGTAGTAAACTGACGCTATCATGAAAACAGTGTATTCGAACCACGTGTTCGAAATGACATGACAAAGTGAAATGAAATGACAATATGGAGTCTTTGTTTCTATTACCTTAAGCCTCGCTGTCAAGTTTGAATAATCTATTTTTTACCATACACATCTGAACTTGACGTAGCTATGTTCTAGGTCTTTCCAGTTAATGATAAGATATTATGTTCTGGAATATATGCTAAAAAGATTAATGAGTTCCTGATCGAGAGTGTTCTTTTTTAGTGGCCGCCTTCTTGGATCAGGTTACGTCAGAGAAAAATAATATAAATCCCATGTGACGTGTATGGGACCGGCTGAGCTTTGAAAAAAATATCTGCATCAAAACAAGATGATCTTCAGATTAATGTGAGATTGATTCGGGATTTGATAATCATTAGACTTTGACCTTTTTGATTACAGAAAGACATGTCTGCGATAAATAATATATTCAAGAAATCATGCCGGTAACATATTACCGACATTTTTGAAGAGCCTAACTTTCTTACTTGGATAATTTGTCCTCTATGCTGTCCTATGATTGGCTATGTATTCTAGGATATATGTTTTGATATCTTACATTAATTATAAGTTTCTTGCGTAAGTGGCGGTTCTAATAATGATGATAATGATGTTGTTAATATATATTGCAAAAATGTCGATGCATTTACAATAGCAGTTGCAGTAAATAAATCAAAGTTATATAAAAATATTTTAATGCATATTTTAATGCATGGGATTGGAACGTTGTGCACAGATAGAGACAGAGAAGGGGGAGGTAGTGAGGAATAATAAACACTTTGTTGGAAGAATGACGGAATTAAATGAATTTTGAATTTAAAATGCTAAAAACCTGCGAGGGGAATCTGCTTAGACATAAATCTAAGATGACAAAATTTGTAATTAATTGATTTATAATTTGCTCGTAAAAATGTTATTAAGTGGCCTAGTGATGACGCCATCACTGCGCATATCATGTTATAATAACAGCATTTCTTCAGCACGCAATTCCCTTCCTCATTTTTTACTTCTGCAGGTGATTTACTTGAAATTGAAAAGAAAAATCAAGATTTGAAAGGGAAAAAATAAAATGAGAAATGCTAATTAAGCACCTCCCCTCTCCACAATAAAAGACATTAACAACAAAAGAAAAAAGAAAAGGATGAAAAGGATGAAAAGGATGAAAGGTGAAAATAAAATTGATTTTGTTTTTTTATTTAGAAAATAATTAAACTGGTGAAAACTTTAACCTCATGTGTTGAGCTTTTGTGCCACGGCTTTACGAGACAAGTTTGGTCTTGTAAAACTTTTTTCTCGACTTCTTTCAGATAAAAAGCCCAGACAGTAGTTCTACTTGTGCAACTTGTGTCGCGAACAAATATCACAAGACAAATATTGCACCGTGTGACATCCTCGTGAAAACTTGTCTTGAAAAAAAGGTTAATAATTTTTAAAACTTTCCTTCTAAAACTTCTTGTAATCGATAGTTTTGTTTTCGATTCTGATGTAAATCAAGTGAGATATAGATTTAGTAACCAGCCACGTTTGTTTGCATACTAATATTTCTCATAATTCACTGATAAGGTGCTCCGATGATCCAAGAACCATCTTCTGATGCTCTTATTCACCAGGAAGACGAACCGATCTTATTCATTGCCGAAACTCTCAAAACTCTAATCCTAAGGCGGTTTTGAGTTCAGTCACTATCCCATGATGGTTATCATGATTATCATACTACATGTTATTGATACAGGCAGTAAATTATAAGCTTCCTTACATTTTAAAGCATAGGACTTAACAGCGTCACTTTTAGTCCTTTCAGAATTGGGTAATTCAAGAGCTTGGTGTCTCGTCTGAGATTACCGATTTCACTCCGTTTTGCCACATTAATATACAGATGAAGCTTGGTGTTCGATAGCGAAAGGGCATCACTTGTAGGCCATTGATAACTACAGTGTTTTAGTTATGTTTATTGTGTACAAATGCTAACGAAAACTTTCAAGAGTCGACGACAACGTACCGTACAACTTATAACCTCAGTCACGGATGGTAATCTGCAAAAATTTACGATCCCCCGAGAAACGAAATCTCTAACTGAAAAGTTGAAAAGTTCTTGAAGAATTTTAAAATCCTAATGAAGTATCCGTTGTGAAAATGATAGTGTAACATTTTAAGAAAATTAAATTAAATTATTTGTAAAATAATGCCATGTGTTTACCGCTGAAGTTAGTTAAGAAAATCGTGGTCAAGAGTAATTGAATTACACTAGTCCTTCATTTTCAAATAAGTTAACAAGTTTTTTGTACTTTTCTCACTCAACTTTAAGGTTTTTTATATATAATAAGGACAGCTACAAACGCAGCATCTAAAATTGCGAAAAATTTTCCACTCAAAGCTATCGTAATTCTTCAAATGTTTGATATAAAAACTAGTTTTCGAAGACTTTAACTTTGTTCTTTTGTACCAGTTCATTACCTTTTTCGTCATGCATCGTTTTGTTGTTCTTTTTATGTGGTTCAAGCTTCCATTACCACAGTGTAGGCTTCCGAATTCTATGAAAAGTTTTAGCAATAATATACACTAGACTAGGCTAGTCGCTTCTTGCTGACAAAGACGTAACAGGAACTTTTAAATTTGCATAGTCAAAACTTTAAGGGATTTGTGCCTTTAGTACAAAGTAAACAAACTGTCATCGCTAGAGGTTTGATACAAATATTGCCTTTGGAGGAGGTGGTGCGTAATTTTAGTTATTTCCTTTTCTTTGTTTTGTTTTGTTTCGTTTTGTTTTGTTTTGTTTTTCTTTTCTTTTCGTTTATAAATCATTGTCACCCCTATACACTGCATATATCATATGGACCTTGAACTGTTTACCCATAACTCCCCGCGTTCTTACCTTTTCGAACCCGACTTTTTTCAGTTTATACCACTTCTAAAACAATGAATCTCTCAAAAAAAAGGAAAAGGCTTATTTTTATCTTATTTTCAAAATAAATTGGATAGAATTGTGGCATTGAATTATCCCTTACAAAACTGTACTTTAGTATAATTATATTGTGTGACTTGTGGTTCTGTCGCACAAGTCATGAATTGAAGAAATTACACGGAAGAATTGGTTGGAACAATTAACTGTTTTGAATTATCAGCGTTTTTCATGTCATTAGCACATTGTGATTATAGTAAGGCTTGTTTGCCTGAATGAACACACCGTTTCTTAAAACTACACGTAAGCGACGCTTGAGCATCATTGAAAAGTTCAAGAAAGCTGTCCCAAAACCTCAAAAATCTATTTCAAAAGGCAAGACTAACGCTTACAATGGAATACTTGATATTGTGTTAGTCCACGGAAATAATTTTTAAACCCAAAACGGGAAAAAATCGACGAAAATTTGGGAACATGAATAAGCTTGCAGGAAGACCAGGACAGCCAGCCTTCTCGCCAAGAAAAGTAAGTTACGTTGTGGAATTTGTGGTCGTACTTCAGCGAAGAATATTTTACGCTGATTTCTTTAGGATTAATACAAGTACACTTGCTTGCTTGTCTGATACAAGTTATTCAAACTGAATGATTATGATTTCTATTGCCTAAGTTTGGCATTTCTAATGACGCAATGTCTGTATTTGTGGTCAGTGAGGACTCGATCATACAGGTTTAAGTTACGTCATTACGGCATAGTATTTGGCTTGTGCATGTTTAAGAGTACCTTAAGTACTAATTTGGTGGAAAAAATAATCAACAGCTGATCCAACCCACACAAAAATATTATGTGTCGACATCATGTGCAGAAACTTAGACTTTGAAAGCCATAAGACACAAAAGCATTCAACTCGGCTGCGATTCTGCTAGGAAGAAGCCCGGACCCCTTCAGATACGTCCTTGGGTGCCCGATTTTGGCAAACTGTAAGGTTTTTTTTACATTTATTTGAAATCACAGCACGAGAAATACCGAGGAAAGAAAAACACTGAACAGCTGTCCCCAACTGAGCAACTACGGAAAAAGAACCAAAGTCTTGGAAAATTTTCTAGGTCACCAACAGATGGTTTGGTAAACCATGGCCTGGAAGATGATGATGTGTCCACTGACTCGGAATCTTGGGATGACCGCCATGAAAGGGAACAAATCTTGACTATTGATACAGGACCATGTGGTATGTCACTTGTAGATCACAGGGGCGGATTTAGGGGGTAGTCACTGGGTGTCGATGAGCCCCAGCTACCTACCGTGAACCCCTTCCTTGGTAAATTTTTTCTCTCTCCAAATTTGACACTTGAGATTTGCTAGGTCTACGTCTAATTTAGTGTGAACCTTCCTACCCCAAATCCTACATCTGCCCTGGATGGGGGACCATACTTTGAAAATAGAAAGAGGCCCATTTGAAGAGAGAGGTCAAAGAGACTACTATGATAGGCCCATATGTTGAAGAGCTTGGTCAAAGGGACTTGTCTTCATCGTTTTGGGGAAAGGATCTATCTACAGGGGGGAAGAGGAGGGTTAAGGAAAAGGCTGCATGAAGGCTACCAACACATCCAATTTGTTGCATCGTTAATCTCGATTATTTTGCTTTAAGGCGAAATAGGTGACCTTGGTTTTAGCGTGATGGGTGGTCGTGGTGACCCTAATGATCCCGATGACTTCGGCGATCCTGGGATTTATGTCGAAGATGTCACTCCAGGATCATCTGTTGAGAGAATGATGGAGGCCGGAGATCAAATACTCAAAGTAAGTTCGAGCAACGGAGTTCAATAGGGCAGCCCCGGCATCAATACTATCATTTAGTTGTTTATGTGAGCCTTAAAGCATATATCAAGGGAAAAAACTATATTTTGAAAATCACTCATATGAGTAATGTGAAATAGGGTGGTTTTAGTTTTTTGGATGTGGACTTCTCTATTCAGA
>JAAAQI020151466.1:0-10695 GCA_011800005.2 Stichodactyla mertensii | reverse complement strand
CTTGTGCTACTGATGACTCGGCAGAATCCCAATCAAACTTCGACTTACAGGTAAGTCTCGTTTAATTTTCGATTCTGTTGCATATATCTTTACCTTATAATATGATTCACACGGTTTCCTTTGTTATTCAACATGCTTTATTTAACATAATACTGTTTTTTACAACAGAAAGTTAAAGCCCGGGGAGGGATTTGATATTCGGACAAGGGAAAAGCGGGTTTGATGAATGGAATTCAATAGCTAATTAGTTATTCAAGGGATTTATGAGAAAAGTTTCAGGGATGTATATAGGATACATCCCTGAAACTTTTTCTTATAAATTACTTGAATAAGTAATTAGCTATTGAACTCCATTCATCACTGACCCCGCTCCTCCCTGGTTTGAATATCCAGGGGCGAATCCAGGGGGGCCACAGGGTGCCCGTGACTCCCCTTTCAAAGCCAAAAAATCTAACCGGCCGTTGATGCAGTGTGAGAGATTTGTTTAGACTTAACTAAGCAGTTAAGAAAATCAGTTTTCTCCCTTCTCGGAGCCGTCTTTTCGTTTCGTTTCAAATAAAAATCGTTTAAAATCGAAATTATCCATTGGGCTTCCTGATCAAGACGTTCCATATATGGCGATGCACATGACCAAAAGCAAAAAGCCCGCGAAACCTCACACAGAGCTCGAGCAAGATCATTGTAGGCGGCATGTCAACTGGAAAACAAAGCAATTTGCTTTCCTATTTCAAAGAAAAAAGGTAAATTTTTGCATTTTTATTTGAAATGAAGTAGAATTAAACTTTCTCTAATATTAACAGAAGGTAAAAAATATTCGTATAATAAGAAATTATGATTTAATTCTACATTTAAGATACGAGCACGATGAAGAAGTTCTCAGTGAACCGCCTCCAAAGAAGAAAAATAAAAGTCTTGACACAACTATTAATGAAAATTTTGAGACTAACGAAGCAGCAGCTTCTTGTGGTAAGTTTGTATGAGTTTCAATAAGGCTAGTGATGATCCATTACGGATTATTTAGGGATGATACGCATTTTCTTGCTCACACTTTGTTGTGGAGGAGCAGCTGTGTGATTTTTTCAGTCATTGGCTCGTTTGTTTTCACGTAGCAATTTCGCTTGCTCGCTTTTTCCTTGGATTTAATTCCTGCGCGATATTTTTGGGGATTAACGTACAATATAACCCGCTATAGTATCTAATGGTAGGACCCTTTAGCCTTACCTGTAAGTAGATGATTATTTTAAATGACATCAGCATTCTTTGAATCAATAGGTTTGCTGGATTGTCCAGATGAAGTCATTGTCATCATTCTTCAAAAGCTAACCCTTAGGTCTATCATTCAAAGCTTGCCATGCACTTGTAAATGGATGTATTGGTTATGCCATACTGCTGTGCTCTGGAAACGTTTTACGTTACAAGAAACTGGTCCTGTTTATTACACAATACACAGTTTTGAAAGTATATTTCAAAAACATGCAGGGCACTATTTTCGAAATTTATATTTTAATGGAGAATTCACCCGCGATTTGTTGTACTTCCCCAAGTTCAATTTTACCAAATTTTACGAAATTGCTGTAATCTTGTTGTTTTAGATCTGACGTCAAATTGCCACATTCAAGACATTACTTTTATTGAAAACATTTACTTGAAGGAGCTACACTTAGAGCTGTGCAAAAATATTTATCATATAGAAGCTACTGCAGTTCTGACTACAGCAAAGTGTTTGCAAGCTTTAGAAATTCTAAATTTAAGAATGTGTGTGCAGTTTAACTCTGATCAATTGATTGCTATTGCACTCAGTCGTCCTAGTCTAAGAATATACAGAGTAGACGGTTGTGTTAAGCTAGATTTAATGTCAGCTCTCAGGATTTTAAACTCCTCAAGGCTATCTTTGACGGAGTTCTTTATGACACCAGATTTGAAGCTGAATTCAGTACGAGAATGGCTGAAAATGCAAACCATGTTTAATGAAAATTAAGGTGACGTTCTAGATCTAAATACAGATCAGTGAAATCAATGATAATGATTTTGAATACTGATAACGAGTAGTTTTGTCAATTTCCTTGAAGTGATCCAATGTTTATATTTTGTCCACTAACTTGTTACATATTCTTAATTCATGTACTATATATTATAATGAAATATAATAATACATGTTTTAACAGTGCCTTGCAGAGTAGTCTAATTGGGGAACACCTGCCTCTCATTGCTGACCTCTATAAATATTTTAATGGTCATCCCTTTCATTCATTCATACACTTATTCATTCATTCATCCATCCATCCATTCATTCATCCATTCACTCATTCATCCATAGATTTTTTTATTCTACTAATTATTTCATTCATTCACCCATTTGTTCATTCATTCATTCATTCATTATTTATTTATATATTTCTCTCTTGATCATTTATTTAGTTTTTGAAGCTAAAGGATACAACACCATCTAGTGACAATGACAATTTTTGCTGGACTTTTGAAGGCTGGAGCAGTGGAGGCTTTATCCGACCACGAAAAGCATGTGTTGTTAACTAAGAACTTTACACCTGATGAAAAATTTGTTTTCCCAAAGACTAACACATACGGTAAAAATAGATCTTTTCAAATATCGTGGCTAAAAGAATATTCATGGCTAGTGTATTGTCTATCCAAAGATGGCGGCCTTTGCAGAGTATGTATGCTGTTTCCTTCTAATTGTAACACTGGAGTCTTTGTAAACTCTGTTATGAAGAAATTTCACAAGGCAAAGGAAATTCTAAGAGGACATGATAGAACAAATTACCATAATGACGCTCTTATCAAAGCAGAAAATTTCATAAAGACAATGCGTTCTCCAGCCAAGTCATTTTCCTCCATGATAGATTCTGCGACAATAGCTCAGATAGAATACAACCGCAAAGTTTTAAGGAGCATTGTATCTTGTATAATATTTTGTGGGAAGCAGAACATTGCACTTCGTGGTCATAGAGAATGCAACAAAGAAGAATACGCGGGCAAAAATAAAGGAAATTTTCTGGCACTTCTTAACTTTCGTGTAGAAGCAGGAGATGAGGTCATTGCCAATCACTTACGCGAATGCCCAAAAAATGCGACATACACGTCTCCTGTCATCTAAAATGATATCACACAGATTATAATGGAGCATATAAGACAACAGATTATTGATGAAATACCATCACATGCACCATTTTTTACGATTTTAGCTGATGAAGCATCTGACATCTCCAACATTGAACAGCTCTCTTTACCAATTCGATTTGTTGATGAAAACTGTAACATACATGAAGAATTTCTTGGATTTGTATCTTGCGAACGGACAACTGGTGAAGCTTTGGCAAAGTTGATCTACGAAGCCCTGCAAAATTGGTCATTAGATATCAAAAACTGTAGGGGACAAGGCTATGACGGCAGAACATGTATGTCATCATCTCTGAGGGGTACTAAGGCATTTATCAAGGAAAAAAGCTCCAAAGCAGTCTTCACTCACTGCAGCGCACACTGCCTAAATCTTGTAATTGTTCATTCATGTGAGATTCAAATGATCAGGAACATGATAGGGACTTTAATTGAAATTTGCCTTTTCTTTAAAAACTCGCCCAAAAGAAACCTATTGTTAAAAGCGGTCATTAACGACGTGTGTCCTAAAACAAGAAGTACGTACCCTTATAAGTCTTTATCGTACTCGATGGGTGGAGAGACATGAGGCTTTTGAGGTGTTTTATAGCCTTTTCAAAGCAGTTGTAAAGACACTAGAAGCAATGACCAATGAACATCTCTATACCGAAGAGTATGGAACATGGCAATGGGACCAGGAAACGCGCACAAAAGCGAATGGGTTTTTGACCGCCATAACTCAATTCCAATTCATTGTAACAATGATCACGGTAATGAAATGTCTAACAGTGCTGAAACCGCTCAGCATAAAGCTGCAGAAACGTCAATCTGACATTTACAAGGCATACTCCCAAATCGACTCCGTCAAATCTGATCTTAAAGCGATCAGAGAAAATGTTGAAATTCATTTCAATCAATGGTATGAAGCTAGCGTCGCATTAGGGAAAGATGTCGATGTTTTACCCTCCATACCTAGGACTGCCAGCCGACAACGACATCGTGATAATGTCCCTGCCTCTACACCTCTTGAGCACTATCAACGGTCATTGTGCATCCCTTTGATGGATCACCTCATCGTACAGATGAACAACTACTTCAGCGCCGAGCAGATGAATGTCTCCAAGCTCATGGTCCTGGTACCAGAAGTTCTTGTGAGCACAGATGACACTCTTGACGAAGCAATTGAATTCTACCGAGATCTTGTGTCACCAGATATCATCGACGTCGAGCTTGCTCGTTGGAAAAATAAGCGGTCAAAGGTAGAAGAATCAAAGCTTCCAGGTAGTGCAGCGCACACCCTAAAAGAGTGCGACCCTGTATTTTTCCCTAACATCCATATACTACTCAGTATTCTTTGTACTTTACCAGTAACATCCGCGGAATGCGAACGGCCTTTTAGCACCCTCAAACGTCTAAAGACCTACTTACGCAACACAATGACAACAGAGGGGGAGTCTGGCTTGGCGCTAATGAACATTCACTATGGACGATCAATAGACATCGACAAGGTCATTGACGAATTCGCCACCCGTCACCCACGTCGCCTTCTAATGAAAGACATTCTTTTGCAGCAGTAAAAAGGTAGCTTTTTCTTGATATGTGTTGGTGATTCTTTTTCGTCAAAACAATAGATTGCTATGACGTCATAGTGATGTCATATGACGTCATAGTGACAATTTGGTATGTAAGGACCCCCCCAATTACAAATCCTGGATACGCCCCTGATATCAAATCCCTCCTCGGGCACACCCGGGCTTAAAGCACAATTTTCTTACACACTGTTTCTTCTACTAAACTCGAATACTATGGTATAGCTTTTCGACTGACTCAATATGAAAAGTGACTTAACTTATGCGATATGAAGGTCTTTGCTTACATTAAATGTGCAATTTTCAAATGAAACATGAACACTTCTTGCCAAAGAATCTGTAGAACTACTTTTAAACTTCTTAATTCCTCCATGAAGCTCTTTTTCTTCTTGCCTTTCCTCCGATTTGCCTTTCCTCCGATCTGTTTTCAATTTTGCATGGTTCGTCTAACGTCTCAAGCTTATGAAACGACATTGACTTTAAGCATTTGAATATAAAGTTCGTAAAACAGTTTTTAAATTAAGTTTTTTTTCCTTTCATTCCCAGAGGCATACGAATCGGAAAAAAAACAATAACATCATAGCCATGCATGAAACAAAAACACGCAAAAACTAGAACAGTGCTAATGAAACAATGGAAATTTACTTACTAAACAATTTCATTGTTTTGTTTTGTTTTGTTTTGTGCTGTTCTGTTCTGTTCTGTTCTGTTCTGTTCTGTCCTGTCCTATCCTGTCCTGTTCTGTCCTGTCCTGTCCTGTCCTGTCCTGTCCTGTCCTGTTCTGTTCTGTTCTGTTCTGTGCTGTCCTGTTCTGTCCTGTTCTATTTTGTTTTGTTTTGTTTTGTTTGTTTTTGTTTTGTTTTGTTTTGTTTTGTTTTTTGTTTTTAATGTATAGAGGTATGAACTCATTACAATTCGTTGTTTAGAAACCTTTGTCAACCATATAATGAGGCAGATAAATACCTCGAAGTTCGGCTTTTATTTATGATATACGGGATGTATATGGCTGAAAGCCTCGCTTCTCGGCATTTATCCCTTCCATATTGTGGTTCAGAATGATCGAATCGAGAGACATTGACACCAGCATCTTTTAAAGCGGCAATTAAAAAGTTATTCTGATAGCACCCTGCCTCATCAGACCTGAGATGTACTTCAGTTATTTGTGGTTCTCAGCCTTGACCACTTTTAGCAAGTTTTCAATGATAGAACATACTGCGAACCAGTCTTGCTTGGATGTGTCAAAGAGATGGGCGTAGGACTTCAGCTCAAGATTTTTAGAACTGGCATCAATCGAAATAACTGTTGAGATATGCCAGCAGAGTCCTCGTTTTCCGTACCAATTCGACTGTTTTTCTCTATACCGCAGCTGCAAGAACTTCATGGCCCAGTCCATTACAACCAATATGGTGTTCGAACTTATGATCTTTAGTGCATCTTGTTTGGCTTCATCTTGATGTACAGAACGGAGAATTGAGCTTTTCATTGAAAAATTTCTGATTTTCCTTGTTCTCGGTCATAAAGAAGGTCATCTTCATGCTCCTGGCCGTACGGCGTCCAAGACTTTCCGCACACTTCTCCTTCTATTTCTAGTAGAACCTCCCTAAGAGCATTGCACTCGTTGCAGCTTTCACTGTGTTGATGAGAGCTGTTCTCCTGAAATTCCAGATTTTGTTTGTCGCTGAGCGCAAACCTTCTACTGTGATCAGCACAAGTGGAGTCATCTGGCTTGCAATACTCCAGTTTCGAATTCTCTGTTATGCAGGGTTAGCCTCGTTTTTGTGTAGAATATTCACGTGTTTCAGTGAAGATCCGTGGAATTTCAAAGTGTATGTATTGTTGTAGTTGTTTATCCTTCGTTTTATCGTTGGTATTTATGAATATTTTGACACTGAAATGAGGCTAACCCTGCAAAAACGAGTCTTTAATCCAGACGTACAGCGGTATTTTATGAATTCGAAAAAGGTCTATTAACACGATATTCAGTCTTCAAGTAGCGTTTGGAATCTTTCAGCTTTTGCTTTACATTACTACACCATAGCTTGTCCATTGCTCCTTTTTCAAGATCGTCAAGAATTCTCTCTATTGTTCGAAAGCCTCCAGAACCGTCGGCTGCTATATTGTCCAGACCTTGAAGGGATTTACGTTGTGAAGCCTCTCTCACTTCTAGAATCTTGAAAAGGGTTGTCCGACTCAAAGGTTCAATTGCTCTTCAAATTTACAGAATTCTATGTATTGGCTTATCATCGTAGACCGAGTCACTGTCCGAACATCTGGCATCTCAATCTTCTCACCGCTGTCAAGTTTAAGGACTTTGGTTCCATAGGCGACGTCTTGATAAAAATAAGGACGATCCACAAATTCACACAAGTGATCAACTTTTTTCATGTCCAGCCTTGTGCGAGGCTTTTTTTCTTTTAATGGCTGTGTGCCAAGACCGCGAATTTTTGCATGGGACCGTGCTTGCTTTATTTGCCAACTTGACAGCTTTTCGTAAGGCAAATGAATAGTTTTAAGCGTACTGGCTGGGTATCTGCTTGCATAGAAGCTTAGTATTTGGGTCTTTAAATTCTTCGTTTTAGCATTTTTATACGCAGTCATAAAAAGTTTCAGATCATTGGAGGGTGGCTGATCCAGCACCAATAGTGACTGGAAAATCTCTCCTCCACTCCCAAGAGCTATTGCTTTACATACCAGCATGCTGTCTTCTCTAGCCTTCTCTATAAACTGTATTTGTTCAGCTTTAGTTGCCTTGTTCCATGGAGTCCTCAACTGAGATTCTAGTGGTCTATGCGATTCTCCAAGTACCTGACATGCAAAATCTTTCATTGATGAGTTGTAAACACTCAGTATGTCTGTGGTTTCACATGTAATAGATAAAGCTGCATTGTGTAAGCAATGTGTAAGAGTCCACCACTCTTCAATATGTAGGACCTGAGAAGATAGTGACTGTCTAAATGTAGTACAGTGTACTACTTGACTTATAGCTGCAACAGCTCCGCGTTTGGCAGGTCTACAAATCAAATAAAGGAAAGTAAATAAATTGATATTAGGTCAGGACCGTACATGGTAATTAGGCGTTGTTTTTAAGGGGGAGGGGGAGCAGGGGACAAGTAGGTAGTAAGATAGGCTAGAGCCGTGGACGTTTTCCATCTTAGCTAGAAACATTTTCCAAGATCGAAAAATATTGTGTTTGGGAGGGGAAGGACCAGCCACTCGGCCACTGACATTTTCTCGACACGCAGCCACTCGGCGGCTTGACCAGATACTGTGTTTTTTTTTTTACGGCACGTTGTGCAAATAGCTAATGGAGATAAATGGGAAGTGATATAATCAAATGAACCGGGGCATGTAAATGGTTTTAGAAAATTGAAGAAATTTTAGTAGAGGTGGGTATTTTTCACTACCGATAAGAATTATCTACCAAAGTTGCATTAACTTATGAAATATGAAATCGCAACAACTGTTTCAACGATCCATCACTCCCGATAAATAAAGTCGAGCAATAAAATGCTTCATGGGGGCGAGTTTGAGAAATCTCAGTTAATTACTGGGCTACATGTGGTACACCAGTCTAAAAATGCGCCGCGTGTCTCCGGTTTTTTTTTGTTTTTGTTTTCCCTGTGCAGCAAAATCAAAAAGTTGCGCAATCGTTACTCAGGACTCTGTAGACCAAGTAAGTTACAGGGTTCCCGGATGCAGGGGAATGTTGCAACTGCTGCAGATGTCAATCGATATGCCAATAGACCTTATTCGCTTGGGCGTACTTGTTTTCTCAATACAGGTCACGTGTCATTCCTTTGGGACTTTTTCCTTTGTTGAATGGTAACGCTTGAGAAGACACATTAATATGGATAAACCTCAAACAAAGAATCGTATTCCTAAGAGGTCTGAATTGGGAAAAAATTACGCCTGGAAGGCTCATGAAATATTGTAATATAGCGAAAACAAATTTCGAGACAATTTGTGATCCAGTAAAGCAATTACTAGATGCAGGCCAAGCGATGTTTTGTTTCTCATGATCGACTTTTAGTATCACAAGTACAAATAAACAGGATTCAACTGGATTAGAGGGTGTAGTTTTTTTTACAGAAAGTCAGTATATTTTATTTTTAACCAGATTTTGGTAGAGGAAAATTACTATTATATAGTTTCCAACCAAGAATGACTTTATCGGGTATCAATAAAATTGCAGCTGAGTTTATACCTTTGATTTACTTATTTGAAGCTTAAATAGATAAAGACGAACTATCAAAAGGTCTAGGAAAGTCTGAAGATCTCTAGAATAGGATATAACAATTCATAGGTATTCAAATGTCAGATATTCAAACGCATTCAATTAAAACGCAGAACTCAAAATCATATCGAGAGCTCAATACATCGCAATTTTAAAAGTTTTTTTAAATAAGCATTTAAAAAGTATAGGGTCCCGTGCAAAATTTGAGGGTTTTGTCCTGTTGAAGTTCAAAACATGTATGGTTCTTCAATCTTTTTCAGTAAAGTTTCAAAGGTTACCCTGGTAGCTCAGCGGTTGTTGTGCGCGCGCACGCTTGTGGGCTCAGAATCTCGATTAAATAGTAGACAGCTACCATGAGGTTATTCCGGGCGAACTATATGAATATGTGGACCGCGTAGCACTTTATTCATATAGTTCACTTCAATTACCGCGACCCAACATCTATTTCACCCCGGCCTGCTCCCAGTCTGACCTTGTAGCTCAGCTGGTAGAGCATCGGTAGTACAAATCCGAAGGTGGTGGGTTCGAATCCCAGCGAGGTCGGAAATTCATTTTTCCGAATTTATTTCCAAGGGTTTTTTGCCTGGAATAACCTCATTTCCAAGCACTATAACTTTCCATTATTTCTAGAGTGAGTGAAAGATTAAAGATGTGTTTGTGTTAAAATATAATTCTTTGATCTATGTATGAGATATACAATGGCGAGCAGAAGGCAGGTAGTTAACATTAGAGTCTTTAAATTTCGAGGAAAAATAAAAGTTTCAAAATCCGCTCCCAATAGACCATTCACAAATTCACTTTACTGATCACGAAACAATGGTCCCAAGTCGAGACTGAACTTGATTATTTTGTTTTTCAAGGCCAAACTCGACTTGAAACCATTGTTTCGTGGTCATCAAGGTGAATTCCAGAAAGTCCTATGCGGTTAGTTGGAGCCACCTTAAAAGGAACAGCTTTTTATTAAGATTACGGAACATTACAATTCTTTACTACTCAGAACAAACATCTAAATGAATTTATTCCAGCATTCCCAAGAAAGGCAATGGACCAAATCCGTATTTTTTCCACATTTTAGACCACCTGTCATTCCCTTGACAATATTCTTTGTTTGAAGCTCATCCATATTAACGTTCTCCTCAAGCGTAACCGAGAAACAAAGATATAATACCCAAGGGAAGGATACGTGGTCTGAAATGGGAAAACTTTATGTCCAAGTGGATTTGGTCCATTACTTTTCGAGTTCACATGAAACTTTTCAGGCAGTTCTCCAACGGTACCAACAAATAATCCCCAGCCACCAACTAAACCAACCGAACAATCAACCATGCCACCATTAAAGCATTCAACTCGCCAACCTACTACTCGACCTGAAGCAACACAAAGTCCTTCTGGTAAGTATTCCAGCACAAAGAAATATTCCTGATACTGTGATCAAAAGTCTTTCCCATGCAGCTCCAAAGTGATTTAAACTTACAATGCAAAGGATTAAACTGAAAGCTTACAACTTTTTTAATTGAAGAATCCAAAAATTGATAAACAAAACTAAGTGAAAGAGGTTAAAATAATTAAACTGCTGGAAAACGCACACAACAACTACAACAACAACAAGTATTCCAGCACAAGAAACGAAAATAGCCTTTGTTTTCATTTTGTTAAAGAAAGACCTAGTTTTATTTGCGAAGGTGGATGGGTGGATGGGTGGATGGGTGGATGGGTGGATGGGTGGATGGGTGGATGGGTGGATGGGTGGATGGGTGG
>JAAAQI020151455.1:0-10696 GCA_011800005.2 Stichodactyla mertensii | reverse complement strand
TCATGAATTGATTTAGGTCTTCAGGTAGGGGCTTTGCTGGCTCTGGAGATAATGGTCCAACCACAAATACACCTGTTTGTGAAAAGAATAGAATATGATTGTAAGAGAAAGAGATAGGCAGAGGGAAAAACAGACAGGTACAGAATGGATGGAAAGACATACAGACAGATAGACATGATGGAGATTGTGGTGATAATTGTAATGACGGTGGTGGTGACGGTGGTGGTGGTGGTGGTGATGAGATAGGAGCCCACCCGCGGCTGCTTACACAAGTTGGATTATTTTTAGACTTGGTTAGTTACCAGGAGGTAGAGGACAAGCGTAAGACAGAGCGAAGTCCGATTGTACTATTGCCAGATGATTATCAGGTTCTGAATTCTGGTAGTCTTCGAAAGTAGTAATGTTATACTTATTTTTAAAAGTATTTGCCGTCACCCTTCTGTAATGATAAAAGTAGATCGAATAAAATGCAGAATGGACGACGTTAACAACTCTCTGAATAAAGTTCATCTTGTTTGGCAATCCTGTATGGAGATGTGGAATGTAAGAGAGTGGTTGGGGGATGCCATTAATCCAAGACCGCAATGCTGTAGATACAAGGCCACTGATAAAGGTAACCCGTCTTGGAATGTTAAGTAGCTCCTGTATAGCAGAGCCACAAGAAAAAGATATATCACTCAACATCACATCAGACGTCTTGAACTCTTTTAGAAGATCCTTATCATCCAAGATACATTCACACGTGCGTAGTACAATTTCCTCGGAAGCCTTTGTAGCAGTAATCATCCCTGCTCCGTTTCGAAGAAGCATCATCTGTAGGTCCTGATGAATACCTATGGCATCGTTTCTCGCACAGGTTACAGTTGTTAAATTTGGATGAGATTTTACGCTGAGGTCTTTTGTTTGAAAAGCAAGAAGTACGACCTGAATAAAAGGAATAGTATGTATATTATCACTATTATTATTATCATTATTATTGTTGTTGTTGTTGTTGTTGTTATTATTATTATTATTATTATTATTATTAGTGCATATAACCTAGGACTATATACTAGTATTGTATGCTGTCTCATTTGCAAACAAAGAAGAAGAAGAAGAAGATCAAATAATAATAATAATAATAATAATAATAATAATAATAATAATAATAATAATAATAATAGTGAGATTTAGGATTGTTAACGTAAAATATAAAAAGATGAAATAAAGTTTCAGTTATTATTAGTAACCTAGGACTATATACTAGGACGGTATGCTGTCTTATTTGCAAACAAAGAAGAACAACAAGAAGAAGAAGTAATAATAATAATAATAATGAAACGCGCTGGATGAGAAGACAACTGCCCAAATTTAATATAGTCAGAGGAATATTTTGAATTCAGTTAGTTCCAAACCTTTGAACAGCATGTACCTCATTACTTATTAATGAAATTATCAGCTTGAATCAGTAAAAGCACGCAAACCAAATGTACAGCAAGTCAAATATATAAGTAAATAACGCCGTCCAAAGAACGATTATCAATGCCTCTTATTCATTATTAGAACATCAGCAACAACAGTATAGTTTTTTGGGGTAATGAGGTTAAAGGCTTGGATAGGTTGGGAAGGTGGTCTGGCACCTTTACTGCGTTCGGCTGTGCCTCGTGGCTCTCACTGCGCCATTCATATGTTGAATGAAATTATCATTAGACCATAACAGATATCAGGGATCAGTTGTTTATAGCCCGATTAGTGCTAATCCTGAATTAACTCTTAAGCATGGTGCCTAATACTGTCAGAGTGCACATTTTACCGCACATCTAGATCGAGGGATTCCTGAGGGATTTTAAAGAGTTTGAGAAAAAAAGAAGCTGTTTAGAACAGTTTTAAAGTAGATATAGCAAATTCAATTAACGTTGTCGCGGAAAAAAGCCTAAAGCCCAAAGCTTTGAGAGCGGAATCATGAAAAAAATTTTTCACCGTGACAATATTACAATAAAAACTCACTGTATGCTTGCAAATTCTACAACTTGGACACATATTCCTTAATTTTTAGATAGCCTACAGCGAAGTTTTTTAGTAAACAAAAGATAGTAGAAAGGCTTTAGACTTTAGGCTTTTTTTCAGCGACAACGTCAATTGAAATAGCTAGTATACGTTATTAAACGGTTGGGAAGTCCGTTTTGAGAAAATATTTGCCCGAGGTTTTGAAAACGGACCGAGGCCACAGACCGAATTTAATGTGCTGATTTCAAATATGAACAGAAAAATAGGGCGTCCCGAACTACCTTTTGAGATAATCAAGTTTGAATGGATGGGTGTTTATGAGTTTTGGAAGCGAAACTCTCGTTAGCTGAAGTGAGTAGCAAAAAAGTTAAAGTTCAAAAGATAATAGATGTACGAAGGCAATATTTGTACAGATGTTAACTGGTTGATAATTCTACAACATGACATAAATAACTTTAAGCTAAGGAGATGAAAATACCTGGATTTGGCATAATTTGTTCAACCAGTGCCCGTAAAACGTCCCATCAAGTCGAACAGAAATTCGTACAAAACTCCACTTTTTCACAAGTTCTAATATTCAACTTTTTGAAAAATTTTGATATGATTTTTAGGAGTTTTTGAAATAGAAGCACATAAAAAGTATTGGGTCCCGTGCAAAATTTAAGGTTTTTGCTCTCTTGAACTTCAAAACACGTATGGTTCTTCAATCTTTTTCAGTAATTCCGAAGGTTACCATGGTAATTCGGTAGAAATTACGCGCGCGCATTCTTGTGGGCCCTCAGAAACTCGATTCAACAGCCACCTTCTCCAAAATTCGTAAAACTAGTTTGATTTCACGATGGTTTTTGTGCGAAAGACGATCACAGGGAAGAGGCTTGAATGAAAGAGGTTCGAATTTCGATTCGAGAGGGTTAATCCAGAATGAACAAATTCTGCTGAGTTAATGCTATAAAATGTAATAATCCAAGAAAAAGGCTTCAGGATCATGTCGTTTCTCAATTAACCATTCTAGTAAGCATCAACTCAATTTCAGAGAGCAAGAAAAGCATTCGTCGACAAAATTCTGCCATGTGCTCGGGACGACGGCCATTAATCTTTGTTGGGATTTCACATGCAAGTCGTATGCCTTATTATCACGGTGGATCACAGTTGAACAAATTGGCAAACGGGTTCTAGAGAGTCTGAAGCCCACAACAGCCGTTGAAGCATACCTACAAGCCGTGGAAGAACTTCCAACGCACCTAGTGAAGGAATGTGTTAGCTGCTCGTTGTCAGTACATTTTTAGAACCGAAAACTCCGAGAAAAATGCTTTGGTAGCCTTCTGAAGACATGATTTATCTTTTAATAAAATGAGGAGACTTGTTTTCAACTTGGAATGAAAGACAGTTGGAAGAACATCGCTTTTGTCCAGCATAACTCCGTGAAAGACTCGAAGCTATTGTTATCATTGTGCTTGCTCTTTGGAGTAAGATTGCCAAATCTTTTAAGAGTTTGGATATGAATTAAAAGTAAAAGACTAGGATATTCTTTCACACACATTGCTAGTTTGGAATATTTCTGTAGCAGTAGGACGTCAATGGATTTCCAAACGTAACCGTGAGTATATTCATGTCTCTTCACCTGCTAGTTGTTTTCGAAGCTTGTTTTCCCGGCTATTTGGTCGGCTATTTGGGTTTTAGGGGGGGAAAGCTATTTTTTTGGTCTTTTCCGATAAAAATACATTGTTAGTTTACTCTCAGACTTTGTTGATAAGGGGTTTTTATTAGCATTATATTAGTTGTTTTTATCATTTCAATTTTTAGACAGCCTTTTATTCAAATTTTTGAATGAAAAACGATGAAAAGCCTCTTTCGTTTTCGCCAGTTGAATGCAAGACCAAAAATAGACCTCTGGGGTGGCATGTCGTGCTTTTTGTACGCGTGACAAAAAGTCGCTCGCGGGTAGGGTAGGGTTGGCTTTGTCGTCGACGGTTTGAAAATTTGAAAATGTACGCGTCATTTTGCACTTCATTGCTGTACGACACCTTGTAAGAAAATCTGCATGAAACGACTTTTGTTCACGGAAAAATGAATCCCACAGTTTAGGGAACATTTTGATCAAGTTTTTTGGGGATTTCGAGGCTAAAAAGACGTCGAAATCTAGTTTTGTAATTTTGCCTATATGTTGGATGGGCATATTTACTTGCCATCCTTTAGGAAGTATATTTACATAGGAGCAGCAGGATCGACCATAGGGAAATTATATAGGAAAACCAAATCGCGCGTTTTAAAAAATGTTCTACAACTTTTTTATTTCAATGTTCGGGTTTCTCGTGTTACGTAGCACACCATCTCGAACTTTAAGTACAGAAAATAAATAAAACAAAATTTTTTTGAATTTTACTTTCCATTTTCACTTTTATCTAAAGTAGGCTCCATGTGAGACGATCTTCCAAAAAACGTTTATTATTCAAATTTGTGTGACGTCTCGCGCGCGCCCGTTAAGTAACATGCGCAGAACAAAGTCCTTAAGCAGCTATAAAATATCTCTTAACAGTTGGGAAAAAAATGTTTTTTTATTGCATAACAAAAATGCTTACGTCAGCAGGTGTTTAACCTTGATCCTAAAAGACCTAATAATCCTAATAATCCCTTGGGTGTTTGAAAGAACTGGCATCATTGCTTTAAAAATGGTTCGCAATTAGTAAGCACCATCCTTAATAAGACCTATAGAGATTACAACTAATCGGGCTTTGAACAGTAGTATGAAAGTAAGAGTTCACCAACATCCGGAGCCCGGAGCCGCCGGAGCCAGGCCCCCACCCCTCCCCAGCAATTTACGGAGCCAATGGAGCCAGGCCCAAGACCACCCTCCCCCTCCCCCACAATTTCGGTTGACTGTTTAAAAATAGAATTTATGAGTTAATGAGCTTGGTTTATTCAAGATAAAAAGTCGAATTTAGGAATTAATAAGGAAGCCTCTTTTCTAAAACTCTTGTTGAATCACCATTCTGATTGGTTGATAATCCATGAAGCGCTATATATTGTTTTGGAAATAGATAAAGACCTCAGCGACGCTCAAATCCTTTATTCAGTTCACATGTGGTTAATCTACTGTTGAGTATTTACCGAAGAATAAAACTTATGAACTGTTCTTCTAAACCAATACGGCGGTAAACGTACCAAGCGGTGAATAATGAGGTTTTGAACTACTTTCAGAGCAAGGTTTTGATTGGATTACTTTTTTGGGAACATCTAGGTGGTAAGACATTTGGATTCTTTCATGTTGTAATGACGAGGGATTAAAAAGGTATTTGAAACCACAAGAAGAGAGCGAAGAAATAGAAGAACAGACAGCCCACGAACTGGGTCTTTCTGCATGTACCGGAGTCTTTTGTTGTTCTACACAATAGTTGGCCTTTGAATCTATTGTTTTCCATCTTTGTTTGAAAGAAATGACGTCTTTTGTGCTCCGGTACCTACAGAAAGACCCCACGAACTCGACTACTTTCCTTTCTTTTATACTTCGAACACGACAGCTACTGTATCGAAATAGTTTGGTACGATGTAGCATACCTCGAATAAGGCATTCCCCTATACAAGGGCATATATAGCATTTTTCGAACGAATGGACGCTTTGTGGACGATCAAAACGCGTAAATATCCACGTCATCCTTGCCAGAATGCTTCGATCTTTACCAAAAGTGATTAGTGGATTGAGAATTAGCCACACAAACTCTTCAAAGAGCCGTTACACCCCAAAATTTTCAGGATTACGGAACCCTTCCGGGTCCCGCACAAACAACAATAAAAAAAGTCTGGGCGTTTGCATGATCAGAAGGTTTTGTTCTCTCAAGCGAATGGACATACATTCATTATATATACCTGATGATCTCTTTGTACAAGTTCTTCAGCGACCTTTTTCATTACAAGATAAAGACTTCTCGCGTTATATGGGAGTAGAAGAAACTTGGCAGCATAGGCACTGCAAATGAAAATACTGAACTCCAGGAAAATGTTTAGAAACAGCATTCTTATTCCCCTCCTTGTTCTCACTAGACCGTTCTTTCTGCAGTCGAATTAATTTTGCTAGCGAAACAGCCGCAGGCGATGGTAGATGAAACAATAGCGCCTGATGCAATCAGTACGTGGCAGAATTCCCACAGGGAGGACTGATAAAAGTGAAACTAATTAAGACTTACAAAACACTTTTCCATATTCTATGCTGTTATAGACCCCTTGCACATGTCGTCAGAGTAACTCAATCTGGGGGACAAAACAAAAGACGTTTGCTCTCTTGAGAGCTAGAATCCATTGTTTTGTCCCCCAGATTGAGCTGCATTCTGACGTGCTGCAGGGGGTCTATATCAACACGCGGGATGTTGGGAAAACAAGAGAAAAATTTCAAGATCACGAGTTGTAAGCGAGTCATTCTAAAGCTTTTCGAGTGTTTTCCACCATCGCAAGTGTTGATATAGCCGAGAACATAGAACATGAAAAAAGCATTTTATAAAGCTTTTATAAAATTAAAAAATATGCTTCCATGGAAACCATGTTTTCATGCTCTTATATCAGACGGTTATTAGCCAATCAGGGCGCGCGTTATATCGTCGTTATTTTATAATGAAAAATAAAATTGAAACAAATCGTATTTTATTTTCTTTGCTCTAAGAATGAGATAGTCTGCTATCTAATACGAAACAACCGAAAAATCATGGAAAAAACTAGAACATTTTTTAAAACCTTTATTTTTTAAAAACGATTATTTAGTCTTCCTGTATAATTGACCTTTTCGGCTTGTGCGTAATGTTTTCCCATTTTTTTCTTTGTTTCTCGGTAACGCTTGAGAAACATTAATATGTATGAGCCTCAAACAAAGAATCTTATTCCCAAGAGGATGACACGTGGTCTGAAATGGGAAAACATTAACGTAACAGCCAAAAAGGTCACTTCCCCTATGGTATCCAATGCAGAAATATTTAGAAATGCGTTGTCAAGGGAGCGGAAAGTCTTCAGTGATTTCTACCCATACTCCTTTTCGGCCCCGTCGCGCAGGCTTGATGCGGTCAACGACAACGTTTTTTGAATTGAGTTTATAGACCTGAATTAAGGAATGCTTTACGGTAGTCACGCGAATGATTTTGATGAAGACTGCCACAGTTGCAGTCGAAACTTCACATAAACTGTTACGCGTGACAACCGTAAAGCATTCCTTAATTCGATTCTGCTTAATTCATGAATACCTTTTGAATATACACTAGCCTTGAGGCCAGTCAACCACAACCTTTTCTGATTTCACTGTATTCAATTTACCTTACCAGTCAGGACTTCGATTCAAGTTGGCCCTCAAAGAGATTCATGAGTGTTTGGAGAGGAAATAAAGCACATTTTTAGAGGTAATTTCTCGGTGAAAAATATATAACTGCTCCCATCTTCAGTCGAATACAACAAACGGCTTTAAAAGATATATCTTTCCTCTAGTGGACCTAGTCCACCCGGACGGGCTAGTCCAGTTTTGCGGACCATTCATGGCAAAGTACCTACTACAATTACGGATCAGCGACCTTCACCATTCATCTTAGCTCTCTCTTGTTGTCTCTTAGTTCTTCATTTACATTTGCATTTGCCACGTATCTACGTGATCAACATTTTTACTCATAAAAACGTTTAGTGCATGGAGTTCACCAATCATTTTTCCGCTTATTGTGAAGATTTTAAGAATTAAACGAAGCATCGATCGTAAACTCACAATTCTTTTAAAAATCAATGAGAGTTTATCAGGTATGGCGTGACTTCACGTGACATTAAGTAATGCCTTTTACAAGCTTTTCGAAATCAAGCGAGTTTGTTTTGCCTCCAAAATCGTATTTTCCAATCAGAAAAGGGCATTACGTAATATCACGCGGAGTCACGCCATACCTCTCATTGCAGGTCACTTCGATCAATAGCGCTGCGCGTCAGTGACATAATAATAATTAATAATAATAATAATAATAACGGTTAGCATTCCACCAGGTGGCTCTTCTACGTTAAATAATTAAAATATAAATATGTATATATATATATAGATATAAAATATAACACTAATAATGTAATACAAAATATGCCAAATATTTAAAAGCGGAAAAGTTAATATTAAAGTACTAAAGGGAAAAAAAGGGGGGGGGGGATAGCTGTGTATTAAAAGTTGAAATTGAAAAACAAAACACTGTGTAGAAGCCTAGTATTAGATACAGAGAGTTATTAGGAGTTTATTAGGAGTTTATTACAAAAAAAAATATTACAATAAGAAAAGAAGTGAATCACTAATAACTTAGATAGCTAAGTTATGATAAAAACAATATATAAACTATATATGAATGAAAAAGACTAATACTAGAAATCATACTGATTGCTTAGCTAATGAACTAAAATACTTTTTACACTTATGAGTGAATTCATGACATGAGTGTCAATACTGTTCCTAACGCTTGTTGGAAGCATATTAAATAGTTTGGCGGCACAGTCCTGTAGTGTCCCATTAACTTTTGGCACTGTCAGTTTACGCTCATTGGAAGATCTGAGTGTTCTCGCAGGTGTGTATTCTTCGAGCTTTAGATATGTAGGCCAGTGTGAATGATTTAGTGCCTTAAAGATTAATTTTGACAGGTTAACGTCTCTGCGGTAAGTAACAGGTAGCCAACCAAGATCTACTACGTCTGACACTTCAGCATAACGATTCAGTACAAACGCGGCCGCGGATAGTTGAACACGCTGGAAACGGTTGACTAGATAAGCTGGAAGAGGGTAGGACACCACATCGTTGTAGTCAATTCTTGATAAAACGAGACTTTCAGCTAGTTGCTTTTTAACATGAAAAGGTGCAAGGTTCTTGAGTTTCTTAAGTATGGACAAAGTACTGTAGCACTTAGATATTTTAGATTGCACATCATCGTTCCACTTAAGGTTTTCTTGCAATTCTGTACCAAGGAGTCTTGATCCAATCGACTCCTTGGTACATCACAACTCAGACAAACAAACCTCAGAAAAATTTTTTTTTTTTTCATCTTCTTGAGTCCGATTTCTGCCGTTTGGTTTTTAATGACAACCTTTTTTGAAAATAAGCAATGTTTTATAAAATAAAATAAATACAACGAAATCAAATGTATGTTTCTCCGTGTTCTTTTCAGTATAATTTTGTTTGTCTGAACCGACGCGCAGCGCTACTCAGTTCCCGGTCCCTTGAGAAAGTCTCAACGAATCAGTAACCAGACCATTGTTGAAAATTCAAAAATGCTGTTAGAGTGTTTTCAGTCACACTGTTGAATAGTTAGATAAATTTATCTAATTTAGTTAGCTATTTAGTTGACTTCACCTAAAATAGTAAATGCGCGCCAAAATAACGGTCGTGCAAATTCGGGGGGCATATTTTACCAGAGAATGTGTGTAGAGACAGTCGATTGTATCATCGTTTCCCCCCGGATATTCAGACCGTTGCACGTGAATTTTGAATTTAGGTGACGTCACCTAAAATAGCTATTAAGTAAAGAATGCTTTTGTGCACCTTTTTTATTGTTACATTGTTTATATAAATTCAAAATCTGTACGTTTATATTACTCTTTTTCGTAAGAGAAGACGGGAGAAGTCAGTCTGTTCGAGGACGTTGATGAAGCTCAGCTGAACTGGAATTTTAGAGGTAAGAAAGAAAGCATTTGCAACTACCTTGTTTATCAGTATTGCTCTTCCTTATCTTCAACTTTAGACCGTTTGTATAACCGTCATTCCGTATATTATATACAATTCACGCGCCCAAAAGTATCGATGTAACTCTATAGAAAACTCTTACTTAGCCGACATTAAAATCAACAAAAATATCAGTAGAATACCTCAGTCGGCAAACGGATTTTTTTGAGAAGAATTGTTTTAAGCTTGGCAGTTATTTTTTATTGGTGATTATGTTGAGTCTCACCTGCTCTTCTGACACACTAGCTTCACTAGCTTTTACTGTTTGCTTCTGCAAGATTTAGAACAATCACAAATGGATACCAGTTTCTAATAGCAAGGGCAAACAGCCGAGTCCAGGGGTTCAGGGATTAATGAAGGGAGAGTAGAGTACTTGGAGTAGAGTATAGCACTTAACCGACCATGAAACAAACTAATAGAGTGCTTTTAGTCACACTGTTGAATAGGTGACGTCAACTAAATTAGATAACTAATTAGCCCCAGTTCAGACGTCGAACTTCCGCCGCATCGAATCTAATTGTCCGTTAAGGACAACGGCTAAGAAAACGCCGAGAACTACTATATAAGACATCAGCTCTATTACTTAGCACCAGATGACAGCATGGGTTAAGTTTGGTATACATAATTCTACTAGTTTCAAAGAAAAACAGCGCACAACCTCAAAAGCAATTAAATTCGACGCGACAAAAGTTCGACGTTCGATGTTTGTCAATGAAAACATTTATTAATTTGGTTATAAGAGCGACAAGGAATTGCTCTAAAAGATAACCGTCAAAATCATATAAATTTGTAACATTTGTGTAACATCAAATATGCAGAATGTCAATGAGAATTGGCACATTTTCTCACATCAGATGGAATCCCAAAAGCAACAATTCGTTAAGCGTATCTTGTTAAACAATAACAAACACAATTTACATTGGCTTCCAATAAGTTAGCCTGCGTGCAGACGGTTGTTTACCCGTAATAACCGTCTGCGAAAGTTCGCCAGATATCGTGTTCTCTGTG
>JAAAQI020151454.1:9792-26012 GCA_011800005.2 Stichodactyla mertensii | reverse complement strand
CTTGGACTGGAATTTTGCATAAATGGGACTGGGATTTTGCAAAATTTTGGGCTGGGAAATGGGATTAGGACCCCTCCCTTCAGGAGCCTCCTCATCGATCGCCTACAGATGGCTCGCAATCCTTCTATATAAAAGACACTGACAGGTCGACGTGCATGACCACCATTTTGGAGGACACAGCATGCAAATGAAACCAAGAATAGCCTAGTTTATTTATGAAAATCAACCATGAGAAGGCTATGAAAAACTTCTGTGATATGCATGCACCTAATACTTGTCGTTTTTAGCAATATATTTTCTCATTCACTTTAAAAAGTTTGGATTAATGAGCCGAGTTTATGTCAGTCACTGACATTCCAAGACATGCTAAAGCATTGGACTTGATTTAAGAGCGTTTTTATTATTGACTAAACCTATTGAATAGTTAGATTACACCATTTGGATAAACAAGAGCAATATACTCAGTCGAAAATGAGATGTAAGAGTTAGTTGTTAATAAGTTAAGGTTGCTTACAAAATCCACATGTCTTTGGACAGGCCTTGACAGAGGGATCGTTCTTGTTTTTCTCACAATATTCAGATAAGTAATGACCAGCATTGTTGATGATCCACTGGCAATCATCTCGCTTGTCTTCGCAGTCTGTTGATTTAAAGAGAACAAATTAAAAACTAACAGCTTCCATTCCAAGGCAAGTCGAGTCAAATTTTTATTTTCCTTGAATGCAATACATTTTCAAAAGGTGCACACGATGCCATTCTGCGACTGAAGCTTTCTGATTATAAAATCCGCTTACAGCCAGGAAAATGGCACAGATAATAGTGCAAATGACTAGCCTGTACGAGTTGTCGTCGCGACCGAATTCAGTGAAATTTTAACCAAAATATTTCAAACAAACGGAGAAAAAAAAGGAACAAAACATGTTAAGGAAACACGGCTCTGATTGTGCTTACCTGTTGGAAATGGAGCCTTACCTAAAGAGAAGATGGAAAAAGAAATGAAAGCTCAAGTTAAAGCAATAATCAACATATACAAAAACAAACAAGCAAAAAGTGGAAGTAGTTCCAATTCCATCTGTGAGTTAGTCGTGGCGCCCTGACTTGGATAAGAATATTTCTAAAACAGCCCAGAGGTTGTTTCAGTTAAAGTCAGGTCACGTGTGATGGGATTGGCCCGCCTAGAACTAATTTATTAGGTTCCATTCTTTGTTATACGCCTTCAGTGTTTTAACAAGATACTTACACCATCCGCATGTTTTTCTACACTGACTGACAGCGCGGTCTTTCTTCCATCGTTCACAGTATTCAGTCAGTTCATCACCTTTCAGTGAAATGCTATCGCAGTCATCGCGTAGGTCTTTGCATTCAGTGTCATCTTCTGGGTCTTTAGAAAACACAAAATAGATCGATCAGTACTCATTAATAACACCTTTTCGGACAGCGTGCTCTATTTGAGACAAGCTTAATGTTACTTCTCCTTTCAGTGAGTTAACGTTTGATTTTCTTATCCTTCTGCACAAACTAAACGAGGTCCAAAACCTGCCATTTTCACATTCCTGGCTATTTTGTCCAGTGCGTGTGCTCCCAGTAAACCTCAATACATACCGTATAACGTATGATAGCTCTATATTAAAGGATTTTGAAAAGGTTTTAAATATATACGATATTAATACAAAAATAAACATTTCAAATAGGACGCAAAAACATTTTGCGCGAATTTGAATAACAATTAAAAGTTGTTCAAACTTTTTTGTTTGTTGCTCCTTTTGTCGATCTTTTGTTCTTAAAAATGCCAGGATTGTTTGACGGTTAAAAACGGTTTTGATTTGATTTTATCGTGTTCTGGCGCGCAATTGGAACTAAAATCTAAAGTCTTCTTGGGAAAGATGAAACTGAAGATGATTGCGATTCGGAGATATTAGGTTTTCAAATACGTTTTTATTTATTTATTTATTTATTTATTTATTTATTATTTTTTGCCTAATCAACCCTAGCTTTGCCATGTAATTCAAAAATAAAATCCCTAATGAACTTGGAAGTAAAGAAAAAGGCTTTTACAAGAAATACAATTTATAAGTAGAATTTTCGATGTTTTACTTGATAAATTATCAAATAATGTATAAAGTTTTTGTACAGAAAATTTGTATTCGCCGTGTTCTGTGCAAACTTTGTGACAAGCAGCATTAATTATAATTTGTACAATGAAAGAAACCTACCTGAGCGCATTTGTACATTATCTTTTTCCTCTAGTCCTACAAGTATAAAAACAAGCACACACCTTGGTTAAAAAAGAAGCGATCAATAATTTGATTTGCAATTCAGAATAACTTGATTTTTTCTCAAAAATCTTGTTCTTTTTTTGCAAGATTACTGTGAGGTCAACTGTAAAGTTTAACGTAAACATTTTGAAGGTTTTAAAACTTTGCCCTTTTGCACGGTTCTTGGCACATGCGATGAAACGAAATTCAACTTCTGTGAAAAGATTGGAGAGACTAAGCAGTGAAATTTGGACAACAATTTTTGTGGGCCAAAAAAGTGAAGTCGAGCCTTCATCACGGCTCTAAGAAAATTCAGCTGTTTCCCAAATACCTACCAAGATCAAAAGCATCAAAACTTTGAAGAGGACTTGAAAATGAAGATTTGAAATTCTGTAGGAATACTAAGAGTGATAATAAAACAAGTAGCTTGTAAAACATTTTGATTGCCAGTTCTGCACCAGATTGCGAGTTAGCCACAAATAAACCTTATTCGCTTGGGCGTAATGTTTTCCCAATTCAGACCTCTTGAGAATACGATTCTTTGTTTAAGGTTTATCCATATTAATGTATCTTCTCAAGCATTACCATTAAACAAAGGAAAAAGTCCCAAAGGAATGACACGTGACCTGTATTGGGAAAACAAATACGCCCCAAGCGAATAAGGTCTATTGCCTAACAGTTTACTGAAACTGAACGTTAGAATTTGAATATTTGAAAACTCGCGGTACTTTTATGGCTGGTGGCTCCATTCATATGCAAATATACTATACTAGTTGTATATTGTCATGCTCGGTGGGCGGGACGGGGTTTATTGGTTCACAATACGTCATGGATGCAGATAAGAACGGCTGTGGAATGCGCCAAAGGTGGTGTTTGCATGAAGAAGGAGAAGTTTCACTTAATCAAATTTTTGCGAAAACTAGGAATAAAATAACAATAATTTGGTCAGGCAGCCACAAACATGACACACCTTGGAAGTAGTTTCAGACCTTATTTTGGATATTTCACTTTGATGCGCTATTCATGAGCTTTTTGATATTATACTCCGGACTGAATTCACACGCTTGCTTCATGCCCTTAACTTAGACACCCTTTTCACCTCACTTAAACTATACTTGGTATACTTGAGACAGGAATCAAAGAAAGGCCAAAATGTCAATGAAATAAGTTCTCGTAGAAAAACAATGGGTTCCGCATTTCAAAAGTTTACAGTTGGTTGAAGCTTTAACCTAACAAAAACAAACAAATCGAAAATAAAACGATAACTTGGGCTTAACTAGTAACTAATCTTGCAATCTTGTTGCACAAACAATACAAGATGCACTTATACATTGGATAGTGATAACCATATTTTCCCATAGTCAGACCACGTGTCAATGCCCTTGAGAATACGATTCATTATTTGAGACTCATCCATACTGATGTTCTCCGTTCGATTCTCCGATACGTTTTCCAGCAGTTCGACTCCTGCATGATTGTACTGTGTCCTCAGGGGCTGTAAATTTAATAAGAAAACATCAGAAAAGCTCGGTAAGAAAACAGACTTAAAAGACTACAGCTAGCTATAATCTAATAACTAGAATCATTGTCAAAGGTGCCTTCAAGGGAATAGACCTCTTTACATTTTCTCATTTCAGACCACGCCAATCCCTTGAGAATATAATACAATTCTTTGTTTCAGGCTCATCCATATTAACGTTCTTCTCAAGCGCTACCGAGAAACAAAGAAACAATACCCAAGGGAATGACACGTGGTCTGAAATGGGAAAACAAGTGGATTTGATCCATTGCACCAACTCCTGTGCGTGTTTGGTGGTGACCATGAGTTCTGATAAAGAAATATGCGCTCAGCGCTTAACAAAGCTACGTACGGTATGTTAAAGCTCAAGGTTGGAGCACTCATGATATCCTGAAAAAATATTGCGCCAGTATACATTCTTAGTACTCCCTTTTTAACTGCTATTGATTTTTGACTTTGGAGTCAACTATTGTAATACAGAATGATACTACGAGACAAGATGGCTGCAGTTGATAAGCTAAGCAAGATAATCCTAACCGGTGACACGTTAGAGTTCACGTAGTTGATAGAGTGGAATTCGAACGATGAATTGATCGATCATGAATGAACAAGTCCTATGGACAAGTCGTGTCCGTCCGTCCATCCATCCATCCATCCATCCCTCCCTTTATTTCACAGCTGCTGGTCACAACACAATCCTGAAAATTGAAATATGGTTCAAATCAAAGATAAAAATTCCAAATTAAAAACATAATGCACTTTTTTTGAAAATGTTGAAATTTTTCCTGCTGGTTTCAACTTTAATTTCAGTTTTTCCTTTACCATTAACCTCAGTTACCGTTAGAATGAATCACCTGTCAGTTACCCCATCCACGATATGTTGTTACCTTTGCAGTGTATGATTTATGTAGTTTATAAAACATTTCATGGGCTTCATGCCATCTGTTCTTGACTGCATAGCTGTAATCGAAATTAATTTGAAGCAGATTATGCTCTTGTCTATTTTTTAAGATTGTATCAGAAACACGAGCTTCAATTTCTGTCATATTTAGTTTGTTCACATTTTGTTTTAGTTTTTCTAATATTTCCTTATACGAATCAGTGGAAAATTTTATATTGTGGTTTGCCGTTGAAAGTAACCACAGAACCAGAGTTGACGTGCAACTTCTTTAAATGTGTTAATAGAGTATTTTTTATCCTCAGTTGGTTAGCTTACTTAGCCCTATCCTACTACGACGGCGCCGAGAAGGGTGTGCCTGCTACCAGGGAACATACAACTAACTTCCAATGCCAAAAAAAGAGCGATTTGGCAGCCGTAAAATCAACAATTCAAAGCTAAGAGCGAGATACGATCAAAAGTAGGCGAACAGCAATTGGTGATCTTGTATTCTTGTAGTAATTGTACTTGTCACTTAGGAAAACATTTCTGGATTGTTCCCTCTGACCGGCACGACACAATCAACTATTCATATCATGTGTGCTGCTTGGGAAGACTTGTTTATTTTAGTGAAAAGGAAGATGAAATAAATGTTTATAATTTAAAAAAATGGCGGTATGTAGTCGTCTAAAACCCAACCACGAAAAGACAGCAAGCCCCCCCTTATGGCCATCACCCCAAAGACTGGCTCGATGTGGTGTGACACTAAGCTACCGTCCAACCGGCGTGTGACGGCGTCACATCCGGAAACTGGTAACGACTACACAAAATCAATTGTTTCTGGACAAAAATGATTATTTACATAGGCTCTTAACTTCAACAACGATGAGAAATTGAAAGCTGCCTTTCTAACTAGTCTAACGAGTTTCAATTGAATTGGGCTATGACTTAAATGAAAAATAGAGTTATTCGTAGCAAGACGTCCATTTATAGAGCCCGAGGGACTTAATGCACAGCTTTGTGGTCACCAGCTGCGCTGAAGATTGCACGAGAAAGCTTCCCTGCCAGATATACACACAGTTTAATTGGTCTTTCGTAAGATATGTTAAGCGGTTAACTCGGCTTTAGCTTTCAAAAGATACCTGAATAATTTTTTTTCTGGCTTGACAAGTCGCCTCGCTTTAAGATGGCGGATTTGAAATATGAATTGACCAAGCAAGAAGATGCCACTGGGAACGACACGACTCCTGATGTACTGATAACAGCCTCAGAGAAAGAGCAAAGGCAGAGGTTAAAAACAAGCCAAAAAGCATGTGTTGTCATCTGTGTGCTGGCATTTGTAATCTTTTTGCTGGTCATTGGGATTATCGTAATTGGGGTTGCACTCCATAAAGCGAAGCAAAAGCTACCGTCTCCTTGTCTTACGCTGGACTGCATCGATACTGTGTCAGGTAATCATGCTAATCACAAATTCACTGTCTTACAATAGCATTCCTCTGAGTGCAGATTAAGCTCCATACCCCCTTGTTTTGACAAAGCAATTATGTACTTTATAATATAACAAGAAATCAGTGTTTTAAGTTTGTCTTCACAAGTTAATCTTCGCGTTCAGAGCTAAGCATTCCAGTGCGTGACAGATTGATCTAATATTTTCATTGCCAAAACCACCTTAAAAAAAAAAAAAAAAAAACCTTCAACCTTCTTCCGTTGTTCATTAAGAATTAACTTACTAAAGCACTTGGACTTGTTATGACTAAATCAAGACTCATTTGGCAATAAACTTTTATCTCTAATATACATCGATTGTTCAATGAAGCAGTCACTCCTTTGGTGATCTTGTTTTGGATTTGTTTTGACAGACAAAGAATTAATCTTTATTCTCCGACAATATTTCAGAAGAAGGCTTTGTATATATGCGTGATAACTACGGAATCGCATAGCGCTTTTAAATGTCTAGATTTTACGATAACCCTGTATTATAATTCAAGGCTGTTGAGAATTCACAGAATAAGGTTTGGTTTTAGAGATGTTGTTGTTTAGGAATATAACCAATTAATAAATTTGCGTCCTTCACAGCTGTGTGCAAATATACTGCTGTTCGTGGTCGGCACTGGATAACCACTTTCTTGACGTCAATTTGAAAGCATTAGGTGGTATTCTATGTGGAGACTTATTGAGATTTTTTGTTATGTGGTTTTAATGGAAATTGTTTGTAAGGTTATTGAGGGTCTTGTAGGACTTCGGGATATTTTTATGAATGGCTTGATGTTCCTGTACTTGGGACAATAAACAATAGAGGTCAAAGGTAGTTTTTTTATATAAATAGCTGACATTAAGTATGAACTAAATGAAGTGGAATCATCATTCTGATAGGTAGCTGAGAGGTTCTAGAAAGAGTAGCGAAGGAAAAAGAGAAGTAGAAAAGTGGGAAATGGGACAACGTTGAACTTTGAACATAAAAAACATAAGTCAGAATCACTTGCCAAAACTGAAGAAAAAACTTGAGGAAAAACCCCTAAAAACTGAAGGTTTTAACAAGTTCAATACGTAAAAGCAAAATGTAAGAAGGAAGAACGGTCAAGAAGATGAAAGTGAATAAATGAAACAGGAGAAAAGAAAGGAAAGAAAACGGCAAATAAGGCCATTTGCAAAGACCAGATCCCCTTTGAAATCAAGCACTACTGTCAAAATAAACTTCAGAAATGAAAAGAGCATCTTGATGTTAGTTAGAAGGGGAAGCGATGCAGTAGATGAATTACATGAAATATATATAGCACTGCAAATGATATTAGGATTTGTATGGGAATCTAAATGTGCTGTACAGCAAGAGTGGTACAAAAGGCCTATCACAAACAACCATTCAGTCAATTGAATTACATAAATAATCAAGAAATTTGAAGCTTAGATACAATACTTTGTGATTTCACGATTTCACAGATTTCACGATTGGTGAAATGACTGACAAGGTAGCGATGTCTACTACTACATTACACTTGACAAATAATAATAAGAATAAGAATAAGAATAAGAATAAGAATAAGAATAAGAATAAGAATAAGAATAATGATGATAATAATAATAAACAGGAAGAAAGAAGCACGTTAGTAGAGATGGCATGTTGAATTATTTACATATGATCAGAATCCAGGAGACAAAAGGTTCCTCAGTGGGACGTTTCCTGTCTGTATACCATTGTGCACATCAAACACTCTACCGATGCAGTGATAGATCAACGATAGTTTATACACATTTATATTACACATTATCCATTAGCCGTTTTCTTCTGTCAACTCCACTTGGAACTTTTATTACTGATAGTTCCAAGAGAGTTTCTAAAATGAAAAGAAACCGCTCGACGAAAGGTAGGCAAGGTGTTAGTTAAAAATTCGAAATGTAACATGTAATCGTTTTAAATAGTTAGTTTTATAGGAAGCACCTCACATAGATCCCAGGAAATGTATGGTTGATTTGCGTTAGAATAATTTTAAAAACTCTGTACAAATCTTAGAAATAAAGCTTATAATTTCCGAGAGCCAGCACAAGTAGCACGCAAAGCTGTCAAGTTTTTCCCCCATAAAACATTTTCGTCAGTTTCGTTGACCTTGAGGGTATCCTAAGTTCAACTCAGCCAATATACTTCATGATATTCTAGATCTTATGAGCTCAGTGGATACCTCAGTTGATCCCTGTGATGATTTCTACCAGTATGCATGCGGAAAATGGCCACAGAAGAACCCCAGGCCAGAGGGAAGAACATCGTGGGACCCAATCTCACAGAGAGCGTACCTAAATCAGGAAAAAATCAAGCAGTTGATTGTAAGAAAGGATACAAGAAAACGCTATTCACAGGTGAACGAAGTTGCTTGGTTTCATTTATTTAGTCTGTTAGCACTTTGGAAGCGCTCTGAGGTTTTGGCAAATAACGATAAAGTGTGGTGGAACATTGTTGTAGGTATAGCAGCTGCGCATGCGCAACTTTTGAACCAACCAATTATGATCTAGTCTCGGCCAAACCTTGGCTGCCGAGAGGGGGTTTGGGAGAGTTGGTGATTAAGATTTATAATATTCAAAATGGCGCCGGCCTCGCTTTGAATCAGACGAACTAATCGGTGATTGGTTGCAGAGGTCGCAGAATGACGTAGCTGTTGTTTTGACCAATCATCGTATGACCAAATCTCATCTGACGCCATTTTGAATATTACAAAATGTAATAAGCAATTCTCCCAGACCCTCTCTCAACAGTAAAGGTTTGGCCGAGAGCTTTCTGGGTAACTGAGACTTAATATGATCAAGTACTGTTCAACGATCATGCATTCTCATAAGCAACCAATAAAATCGGTAGTATGAAAGAGGCTTTTTACGACTCTATTTTGACCGTACAAAATAAAACGGCTTTGCCTGTTCAATGAAGTACTCAGTGCTTGATTCTTGGAGCGAACTACTTAAATACTCGCCTTTTATATTTTCTCTCTTCCAGAATGAAGCGTTAAGGAAGGTATTTAACCTGTACGACTCATGCACGGATGAAAAAACCATGGAGACGCTTGGTGGAAAACCCTTACTGGATCTAACCAACATTTTTGGTTCGTGTCCTGGTCTTAATTCAACGTGGAACGAGAGCTTCTGGGATTTGAATTCAGTATTGGTTAGAATAAACAAAGATTTTTCTCCGTCTGTGTTCTTTAGGCTATGGGTGTATCCTCTGGATTCTAATTCCTCAGTTAATGGAATTTCTGTGAGTAGCGTCCTACGTACCTTCCTTCACTCAAACACCACCAACCTACCTACCAGCCAACCCACCAACCCACTGAGCAACTAAACCAACCCAAACCACACACCAACACAGCGATCAATCAACCAACCAATCCACCAACCAACCCACCCACCAACCCACCCACCAACCAACCAACTTACTAAACAAATCACCCAATCTACCCAGGCCGCTGAGCAACTAGATCAACCAACCAACCAACCAACAAAAACCTATGCACCGACCAATCAACCGACCCACGTTGACTAAACCAACCGACCATCCCACCAAACCAACCAACTTGACTATTCTCTTTTTTTTTATCTCGTTTGTTCATTTAAAACAGATGCAACCTGGTGGATTAAACCTTGCATCGTCACGTTACAACTCGACTGACTCAAGAAACCTTGAAGTATGTCAAATAAACTGACCCGTGTTTCTCGATTGGACAATTCATAGATGAAATGCATTTGAATAATGGGAACCCTGTGTAATATGGAATCCAAGTCTCTTTGTGTCTTTGTTTTAGATCAAAGAAGCATACAAAGCACATATACTACGATTACTGAAGCTCCTTGGACTAAATCACAATAGATCTACCGAAATGATGGAAAGTATTTTCTCAACAGAGAAAACAATAGCTGAGGTTAGTTATCGCCTACGCTAACCAATGAAAGGAAATCTGTAACACCGTGAAAAAAAGAGAAATATACTTAACTTTACTGACGTTTCGAGCTTTTGCCCTTCGTCGGAGTAAAAAAGTATATTTCTCTTTTTTTCACGGTGTTACAGATTTCCTTTTATTGGTTATTGTATTTATTACACACCGACACAGCCTATTCTAGTTTATTCGCTAGTTTCCATTTATATCGTTTACACTATTTTGTGTTGCCCTCTTAAAGTCTTCATTCATTCATTCACCACTTTCGCATCCCCATTATGCTTTGCATTTGGGGCGACCGGAAAGAAAATTATTCGAAAATTCAAAACTTTTCATACAAATGCTAAGTATATTTGTTATTATCATTGAAAAATAGAGTATCAGTTTAATCAGAGTTAATTAATACCACACGCACAGGAGGATCAAAAGTTTGGTGTTACAGACAATGTATGGACTTACGAAAAGATGTCTTGACATTTAATCATAAACTTGTTCAAATTTCTTTCTTTTTGGTTTTTGGTAATTCTGATAAACCTGTAAGTGTTTCTAGCTGGTTTTTCTTTAATTCTAATTAATCTTCATTCTGCCCCCCTCCCCTCCCCACAAAAAAAGACGCAATGCATTATGGGGATGTGATAGTGGTGATTATGTAACGTTTTAACCACAGGGAGTCCAATGTTTTTGCGCCGCTACAAGTCTTCTTTCTTCTCATTGGATAAAACCGCTGTGTTCCTTGACCACGGATTAATGTGTACAGGTTTAGCCTCGTTTAAGAGCAAATAGTTATGAATACCAACGGCAATGCAAAGAATGTACAACTTGAACAATACAAACACTTTTACATTCCAAGGACTTAATTATAAACGAGGCTAGCACTGTACAGCTATTTCTGTGGTCATTAAAACCAGTGGTTTTATCATACAGCGGTTTTAATAAGACGTATGGTACTACTTACAACACGTACACGGTACGTTATGCCGTAACACTGAATTGGCTTCTCGTTGTTTTCGTTCGAATCGTCCAATCGATCACAACGCGTGAACGGGCAATGAAATCGTGCCATTTGTCATGCAACACTGTTGTGCATTCAAGTGGGGATAGACAGCACCAATCGTAAGCTGTTTTTTTTATTGCTCCCTTAGTACAGTACCGCTTTTGTTAGGTTAGGTTTAGTTCTATTGTTTGGAATATTTATATTGTTTTTCAAACCCATCACGAAACTCGTTCCGATCGGTGCAGGCTGGCCCATTAAAGCTGCAGAAAATATATTGCTCGTATTACCACACCGAGCGCGGCAATTTTTGTTGCGAGTTGTTGTTGCTGCTGCGAAGAGTAGAGATGGCTTCTACTTCGTGCAAAAAGAAAATTTGTTGCGCGTGGAGTGGTAATACGAGCAACATTTACTCTGCAACTTGCTACGCAACAATGTTGCATGACAAGTTGCACGAAGTTTAGATGACGAAAAGATTGTTTTTGTTGCGCTGGTAAACCCGTAAAATATCTTATTTCCAATTAAATTAGATGTTTGACTTCTGGTCACGTCTGGTTTTCATACCGCAGACAAATGATTAAAGACATCGAACCGAAAAAGAACCGCAATTTTCATTTAGGCTCATTTTTTAAATGCGGATGACGCGGTAATGGTTGGTGGGTCTTATCGATAATTTAAGGCCGCAAATTTCAAGCTCTGAGTAAAATAATTGACTTGTTTTAAATGCATTTCTAGCTATCAATCAAATCAGTCGAATCAATCAAAGCAGCTGACAGATATAAAGAAGAAATGGTCACCCTTAAAGAAATGGATGAAGACGTCGGGGATAAACAGGTCAGAGAGAAGTAAAATAAAAACTCAAAGTTTCCTGAAATCCACAGGCTTAAGAAAAAAACAAAACAAAACAAAAAAGATCTATCTTCCTTCCATTTTTCCAATATTCGTAGCCATCAATCCATTCATCGGCCCATCATTCCTTCCATCCTCCCTTCCTTCCTTCCATCTATTCTTCCACCTGTCTGTCCGGGCACACGTACTCATTTTCGTATTTTCTCTCTATAAAGGTTTCACATATTTTTTCTGAAACATATCTGTTTAGACGTCCTTCACGAAATGGAAGAATTAAAGAAAAATGTTTCTAAAACGAAAAAAACCCAAACAAACAAAATCCCTCAAACAAACAAAAACAAACAAACAAAAACAAACAAACAAACAAACAAACACAAACAAACAAAAACAAACAAAAACAAAAACAACATGATGTTTTCAAAGTACTTCAGGATCTCACCAGAAAATATATCCCTCTGATGTTTTTATAGGTAAACTGGCTAAACTTTTTCAAGCAGCTTTTCAAAGATACGGACTTCAAACCCACAGAGAATACTAAAATCAGCGTTGAAAATCATGGTTATTTCAAGTTATTAAACCGTTTTCTCTACACGGCACCGAAGAGGTACAGTATGAAGAAACTTGCTCTGAACTTTTCTCCAAAAAGAAGCTTAAATTTAACACTTTGGTAGCTTCGTTAGGTATTATACACCTATTTCAAAAATCGTTGTCGCAGCCGAAGCAACAGTCAACACTACAAGACTGCAAAGGATTTTGGTAATTATTCTCATAAATCATGTTTACAGTACTGGTATTTTCCAAAATATTCGGTTTAATACCTGACCTACCACTGCAGCTTGCCAGAAATATATGTTACAAACGCATGCAACCAAAATATGCTCTAAATTAATTGATTTTGAAAAAAATTACCCAAATCCTTTGCAGTCTTGGAGTGTTGACTGTTGCCTTCAGCTGCGACAACGATTTTTGAAATAGGTGTATTTATCAGATGAGTTGTTTTAGAGCTTGTTCTGTTATACCTTTTTGTCTTACTTTTGTTGCTAACAAACAAACATCTTTTCTCCAATACTTTCCACTTTTTGTTAGTAATGAGTTTTAGCGCCGTTTTACTAACAATGGCGATGAGATAATAAAAAAATCAAATCTACATTTTGTTAGCCTCATATAATAACTGTAACTAGACCGACACAGCCGAGCCTGTACTCCCTTCTTCTTAGTCAAGCACTCTCGACCCCAGAGGCCTGTTGTTCTTACTGCGCATGCTTGCGACGAACCGCGCCTGCGGACAAAAACCCTAGAGCGAGGCTCCAAAGAATAAATTCGAATTAGGAAGTTAGCACTCTATTAAAGCTAGAATCTTCGAATTTGTTCAATTGAAGTGTTTGTCTTGCCACAACAGAGACATAGCTAATTACATAATGTGGCGAGTGATAAATCAGTATTCCAGTCTCCTGTCCAAGCCTTTCCGTCAGTCTGTGCTAACCTTCTACCGGGTATTCCGTGGTACGATACCGGTAGTTCCTCGCTGGGAAACGTGCTTAGCGGAAGTGAAGGGGTACTTTGGAATGGCGATCGGAAGAATGTTTGTCGAGGAGGTCTTCAGAAATGAAAGCAAAGCCGAGGTATGGAATATAGTAAATTAACCCATTCCAGATTTCTAAATGTGCAATGTGGTAGAGTCATAGAAAACTGTCTTCTATTGCTTAAATATAATACACTAATTTTGAGACATTTGGTTATTTTTGTGATACTAAAAAATCAACAATCGGGAAATTGCTAATTTTTCCAAATTGTTTTCACCAGGCTTCAGAAATGGTTGAGGACATTAAGGAAATTTTCATAGAAGACTTTGACCAGGTAGAGTGGATGGATGAAGAAACGAAAGCCGTTGCAAAGGAAAAGGTAAGCTTGTTGTCAAGACAACAATAAAAAACATGTTAGTGACGTTTCGCTTCGCGTTAGTTAGCTGTTTTTGTTCGTTTCAGGCCAAGGCTATGCGGGAGCATGTAGGCTACCCTGAATACATCATGGATGATAAGAAACTGGCAGAAATCTACCATGAGGTAGGCTAGGGATATGGTATTTTAGTTGGTAGCTTTTGCATGTATTTCAATAGGCGAAAAGCTACCTAGTGGAATCTATTGAATAAATGATGAGGATGAGATGAGGATAATGATGAGGATGACGATGACGATGACGATGACGATGACGATGTAGGTGTTCTGTGTATGCTCATCACAAAACAATTTTTTGTAGAAATTGAAATCGTGAAAAGTCACTTTACCGTAACTGTTTTTGTTTTTCTCGACAGATAAACGTGAGAAACGACACGTATTTTCAAAATTTCCTATCGATCGAAAAAAACGATAAGAAGGAATTGCTGGAAAAAATGGCAAATCCCGTGAACAAGAAAAGGTTATTAACGTTATACCACAAGAATAAATTTTCGTCTGATGTCGTTCCCATGACGGAAGATCTTAACCCCAAATTGTCAGTATTGCTGCTTTCTCTCGCTCCAAAGTTCTCAGAAAGATATTAAGTAAATGCTGGATTTCTCACATTCGTATGTCTGTTGTTTTCAGTTGGGGAATCTCTCCTACGACTGTCAATGCAGTCTATATTACTGGATCGAACTCTATTGGTAATCACTGATGTTTTGATTTGTAAAGTGACCTTGAGTTAATGTATTCACCAACATTGATTAATGTTTGTCCTGATATGGTGGATGAAAGAATCTGATTGGTCTAGATCTGGATACAATATACAAACTAATGCCAGAAAATTATGGTTCTAAAAACAATGAAAATAAGTACTCGAAGTTTTATTTGACGTATAATTTAGAAAAAGTATCTAAACAACCTTATGATTCCTAAGTATCACCGGTGTTAACGATTCTGTGAAGTGATAAAATATTTGAGAATAACGCGCGCGCTGATTGGCTGGCTACCGTGTTTATATCAGAAGACAGGGAAACGCTCGCGCTAAAACAGCGCAAAATATTTAATAAATGCATTTTATATAAAACGATCGATTATGTCTCTGTACTGTGATAATATAAACACTCTGGGAGATGCAGAGCACGAAAAAAGTAATAGAAACACTCGGCTACTCCTCGTGTTCCTAAGCTTGTTTTTCTCGTGTTCTACATCCCCTGGTGTAATTAAATCACAGTACAGAGAGACACATGTGCGCGTGTTTTATATTGCCTTAAAATAAGGTCAAACTAATTACAAAAGCAAAAATAAATGATCACACAGCACCTTAACTTTACAGTTCATTATTGCCTGCAATACGACGAGACATTTTCACTTTTTACTAGAACCGGGCGAGAACCTTACAAAGTAAAATTAACACAAACACAAACTATCATTATCTACAAATAATTTTATCTTTGCAAGAGAAGAAGAGAAACAGAATACTCACACAACGTGATTAGAACCAGCTCTGCCATGGTACTTGGTCAAACAGAATGTTATCTGTAGCTAAATTACCACAAATCACCACAACTTCTTATAAGTAGTTTTAGGAACTTTTCCATTAATTTTACATCTCGTTTTCTCGACTGTTCGAGGTTCCTTAAACCTTTGACACTTCTACTCTCCTCCAAACCTGCCGCTTTGGTCATGTTGTTTATCATGCTGTCTCAACTGAACAGAGTACGGAATAGACTTGAATATGGAAGTTTGAAAATCACGTTGAAATGCCGAGAATTCTCGCTGCAGTAGAATTTTAATCTCTGTAATTATCTCTATAATGTGTTAATAATTATCACTGCTCTTTTGCATATGAATATCTAGTTTAGTAATGGTGCTTAATTACACAATTTTTTGTATATTGTATTGTCATTTACCACTATTTTCGAAATTCGTGCGCCATAAAACAATATAGGTGGCAACAAAGTTTGTGCGGAATGCGAATTTCTCTTGTTGAAGCAACAAAACTCAAAACCGTATCAATCAATCCATTGTTGATTGGCAAACAAAGGAAAAATTCACATGGCGTACGAATTTCGAAAATCAGTAGTGGTAAAGCAAAAAGGACTATTCAATGTTTTATTCTTCATTCATCATTCATTCATTTTAATTAATTAATTAATTTTTACAGACATTCCTGCAGGGATTCTACAAAGGCCAATGTTCTCCGAGACTTACACAAGGTACAGCTGTGAGAAACTAGGGTCTTGAAAATTTGTACTCCCGGGATTGCAAGGAGAACTAGTTGGTGGGGGGGGGGGGGGGGGGGGGGGAGGGGCCCGTAGGGGATTTTGTTTTTTTTTTTTTTTTTTCTGGTCTTTTTTTTTTTGGGGGAAGTGTTCCTC